>CAUYRH010060334.1:0-21514 GCA_963574655.1 Perodicticus potto
GTGCTCAGAGGCTCCACCAGCATCCAACATATGACAGTTCCTTATCAGCACTCTGAGTCAAGCAAGACAAAAAACAAACAAACATCTGTGAAGAGTGACAGTTTGATCTCTTCTGACCCTATATGGATACCCTTGATTGCCTTTTCTTCCCTAATTGCGCTGGCTAAAACTTCCATTACAATGTTAAAGAGCAGTGGAAACAATGGGCAACCTTGCCTGGTTCCTGATCTGAGTGGAAATGATTTCAATTTAACTCCATTCAATACGATATTGGCTGTGGGTTTTCTGTAGATGTCCTCTATCAGTTTAAGAAATGTCCCTTCTATACCCATTTTCTTAAGTGTTCTGATCATGAAGGGATGCTGGATATTATCAAAAGCTTTTTCTGCATCAATTGAGAGAATCATATGGTCTTTGTTTTTTAATTTGTTTATGTGCTGAAGTATATTTATAGATTTACATATATTTAACCAGCCTTGAGACCCTGGGATAAAACCCACTTGGTCATGGTATATAATTTGTTGGATGTGCTGGATTCTGTTTTCTAGGATCTTGTTGAATATTTTTGCATCAGTATTCATTAGTGATATTGGTCTATAAATTTCTTTTTTTGTTGGATTTTTCCAGGTTTGGGGATCAAGGTGATGTTTGCTTCATAGAATGTGTTGGGTAGTATTCCTTCTTCTTCCATATTTTGGAAAAGGTTGAGTAATATAGGTATTAGTTCCTCTTTAAAGGTTTGGTAGAATTCCAATGTGAAGCCATCTGGTCCTGGGCTCTTCTTTTTAGGGAGATTTTGTATAGTTGATGCTATGTCAGAACTTGATATAGGCCTATTCAACATTTCCACTTCACTCTGGCTAAGTCTTGGAAGGTGGCATGCTTCCAAGTATTGGTCAGTGTCCTTCAGATTTTCATATTTCTGAGAATAAAGTTTCTTATAATATTCATTAAGGATTTTTTGAATTTCTGAGGAGTCTGTTGTTATTGTATCTTTACCTTTTCTGATTGATGAAATTAGAGATTTTACTCTTTTTTTTCCTGGTTAGGTTAGACAAAGGTTTATCTATTTTATTGACCTTTTCAAAAAACGAAATTTTTGATTTATTGATCTGTTGTATAATTCTTTTGTTTTCAATTTCATTTAATTCTTCTGTAATTTTGGTTATTTCTTTTCTTCTGCTGGGTTTGGGATTGGAATGTTCTTCCTTTTCCAGTTCTTGAGATGTCCCATTAAATTGTTAACTTCCTCTCTTTCCGTTCTCTTGAGGAAGACTTGCAGTACTATAAATTTCCCTCTTAGGACTGCCTTTGCAGTATCCCAGAGGTTAAGATAATTCATGTCTTCACTGTCATTTTGTTCCAAAAGCTTGGTAATTTCCTTTTTAATCTTGTCTATGACCCATCTATTGTTCACCATAAGGTTATTTAGCTTCCATGTTTTTGTATGAGTATGCATATTCCTGTTGTTACTGAGTTCCACTTTTATTCCATGATTGTCTGAGAAGATGCAAGGAATAATTTCCATTCTTTTAAATTTGCTGAGGTTAGATTTGTGACCTAAGATGTGATCTATTTGGGAGTATATTCCATGGGCTGATGAGCAGAATGTGTATTCAGTTTTGTTAGGATGAAATGTTCTGTAGATGTCTGTTAAATCCAAATGTTGAATGGTTAAGTTTAAATCTAAAATTTCTTTGCTTAGCTTCTTATTGGAGAATCTATCCAACACTGCTAAAATCTCCTACTATTATGGTGCTGGAGGAAATCAAGTTCTTCATGTCTGTTAGAGTTTCTCTTATAAATTGAGGTGCATTTTGGTTGGGTGCATAAATATCAAACTTTCACTCTTTGCAGATAATATGATTGCATATGTGGAAAATACCGGGGATTCTACTACAAAACTCTTAGAAGTGATCAAGAAATACAGCAGTGTCTCAGGTTACAAAATCAACACTCATAAATCTGTAGCCTTTATATATACCAACAATAGCCAAATTGAAAAAATAGTCAAGGACTCTATTCCATTTACAGGAGTGCCAAAGAAGATGAAATAGTGGGGAGTTTACCTGACAAAGGACATGAAAGATCTCTATAAAGAGAACTATGAAACTCTAAGAAAATAAATAGCTGAAGATGTTAACAAATGGAAAAACATACCATGCTCATGGCTGGGAAGAATGTGTATACTACCCAAAGCAATATACAATTTTAATACAATCCCTATTAAAGCTCCATAGTCATACTTTAAAGATCTCAAAAAATAGTACTTTGTTTTATATGGAATCAGAAAAAACCTCAAATAGCCAAGACACTACTCAGAAATTAAAACAAAGTAGGAGGAGCTATGCTTCCAGACCTCAGACTATACTATAAATTGATAGTGATCAAAACAGCATGGTACTGGCACAAAACCAGAGAGGTAGATGTATAGAACAGAATAGAGAAACAAGAGATGAACCCATCTACTTACCATTATTTGATCTTTGACAAGCCAGTTAAAAACATTCAGTGGGGAAAAGATTTCCTATTTAACAAATGGTGCTGGGTGAACTGTCTGGCGACCTACAGAAGACTGAAACTGGATCCAGACCTTTCACCTTACACTAAGATAGACTCTCACTGGATTAAAGATTTAAACTTAAGACATGAAACTATAAAAATACTAGAAGAAAGTGCAGGGAAAACTCTTGAAGAAATCAGCCTGAGCAAATATTTTATGAGGAGGACTCCCTGGGCAATTGAAGCAGGATCAAAAATACACTACTGGGACCTGATCAAACTAAAAAGCTTCTGCACAGCCAAGAACACGGTAAGTAAAACAAGCAGACAGCCCTCCAAAGGGGAGAAGATATTTGCAGGTTATGTCTCCAACAAAGGTTTAATAACCAGAATACACAAAGAATTCAAATGTATTTGCAAGAAAAGAACAAGCGATCCCATCTCAGGGTGGGCAAGGGACTTAAAGAGAAACTTCTCTGAAGGAGACAGGCACACAGCTTACAGACACATGAAAAAAGGCTCATCACCCTTAATCATCAGAGAAATGCAAATCAAAACTACTTTGAGATATCATCTAACCCCAGTAAGATTAGCCCACATCACAAAATCCCAAAACCATAGATGTTGGTGTGGATGTGGAGAAAAGATAACACTTCTACATTGCTGGTGGGAATGCAAACTAACACGGTCCTTTTGGAAAGATGTTTGGAGAATACTTAAAGATCTACAAATAGACCTGCCATTTGATCCTACAATTCCTCTACTAGGCATATATCCAGAAGACCAAAAATCACATTATAACAAATATTTGTATCAGAATGTTTACTGCAGCCCAATTCATAGTTGCTAAATCGTGGAAAAAGCCCAAGTGCCCATTGACTCACAAATGGATTAATAAATTCTAGTATATGTACACCATGGAATATTATGCAAACTTAAAGAAAGATGGAGACTTTACCTCTTTCATGTTTACATGGATGGAGCTGAAAAATATTCTTCTTATCAAAGTATCTCAAGAATGGAAGAAAAAGTATCCAATGTACTTAGCCCTACTAAGAAACTAATTTGTAATTCAAATAACTGAATTACAGCACAAGAATAAGGGGAAAGAGGCAATGGAGGGGAATGAAGAAGAGAATATGGGTGGAGGGAGAGTAATTGGTGACTGCACACCTACGGTGTATCTTAGAAGGGTACAGGTGAAACTTGCTAAATGTAAAATATAAATTTCCGAACACAATAACTAAGGAAATGTCATAAAGGCTATGTTAACCAGTTCGATGAAAATATTTCAAATTGTATATAAAACCACCACATTGTACCCCATGTTTGCATTAATGTACATAGCTATGATTTAATAAAAACAAATAAAACAAACAAACAAAATATTCCTCTAGAATCCACCCTAAAAACTTGAAGTTTGGATGCACATTCCACTCTTTCTTTACCTTTCAAAAAGGAGCTTTAACTCAGAAGTTTTCTCCCTATTGTGCCAAGCTCTACTAGCTTGGAAGAAGGACTTTTACAGGTGAAATGAAAGAGTTTTTATAGCCATTTAAACACAGCAGCTCTTGGCTTTGCATTTGCCTGGAACACTGCAACTTCTTACCTGGTTTGTGAAATTCTTATAAAGGATCTTTAAACTTTCTATTATTGTTAAGGTGGTGTGTCTGTTGGAGAATAAGGCAAGGGAAACTATATTATCCTCTCAATAGATGCAGAAAAACATTTGACAAAATTAAGCATCCTTTTTTTAACAAGAACACTTAAGAAAATAGACATCGGGTGGCACCTGTGGCTCAAAGGAGTAGGGTGCTGGCCCCATGTACCAGAGGTGGCGGGTTCAATCCCAGCCCCAGCCAAAAAAAAACAACTGCTAAAAAAAAAAAAAATAGACCTGGATGGCACATTTCTCAAGTTAATTGAAGCCATCTACGAAAAACACACAGTTAATATCATACTGAATGGAATAAAACTGAAAACTTTTCCACTTAAAACTGGAACCAGACAAGAATGTCCACTATCATCACTACTATTCAACATATTTCTAGAAGTTCTATCCAATTTAATCAGACAAGAAAAGGATATAAAAGGCATTCAAGTGGGGGCAGAGGAGGTCAAACTTTTGCTCTTTGATCTTATGCTTAGAAAATTCTAGAGACTCACAAAACTTCCTGAAGTGATCAAGAAATACAATAACATCTCAGGGTATAAAATCAATGTCCACAAATCAGTAGCCTTTGTATACACCAATAAAAGCCAAGTTGAGTAGCAAATCAAGGACACAATTCTCTTCACAGTAGCTTCAAAGAAAATGAAATACTTAGGAATATACCTAACAAAAGAGGTGAAGGTCTTTACAAAGAGAATTATTAAACCCTAAGAAGAAAAATATCTGAAGACATTAACAAATGGGATAAAATCCTACCATGCTCTTGACTGGGAAGAATCAACATTGTTAAAATGTCTATTCTACCCAAAGCAATCTAAAGAAAAAAGTCATCTTATCACAAGGACATTTGCACTAGATTGTTTATTGCAGCTCAATTTACAATCACCAAAATGTAGAAACAACCTAAATGCCCACCAATCCAGGAATGGATTAATATACTGTGGTATATGCATACTATGGAATACTATTCAGCCATTAAAAAAGACGGAAACTTTACATTTTTTGTATTAACCTGGATGGAGTTGAAACACATTCTTAGTAATGCATTGCAAGAATCTAATGTACTCAATACTAATATAAACCTAGTATACAATCTAATACACACCCACATAAGAGAAAAACTCAAATCAATTCAAGGTGGGGTGCAGGGAACAAGGGATCAGGGAGAGGGGAGAAGGGAGGAGAATGGGTGTGCTCCCACTTAATGGGCACGATGTTAAGGTGTATGGCATACCTCTTGGGGCAGGACACAATTATAAGAGTCACTCTACCTTGCAAAGCAAACATTGTAACCTAATTCTTTGTACTCTCAAATTAACCTGAAACAATAGTTTAAAATAAAAAGAATAAGACCAAGGGCCTCATATTCTGCCATATTGCTCTCAAAATCAATATTTTTATCTCCTTTTTAAGCAAGGAAATTTTTTCAATTTCAATTTTCTTTTTTTCTTCTTTAATTTTTATCAGCCTAGCCTTATCTATTTGGAGTATTAATTTTACTTTCTTATTCTTTCTTTCAGCATCTCAAATTACCAATCACACAGGATCAGGGAAAACAAAGCCATGTGTGTAAGGTAATATCATGATTTTTTGAATTTTAGTCAGTCTATAACCTTGGTTTTGGGGGGTTGTTTCTTTGTTTGTTTTTAGGGGTGTGGAGAAACACCTCTTTTGCTTTGGAATACATACAAAAGGTTAATAGTTATTATTTATTATGGTTACCTGTGCTAACATGTCTGGTTCAAGTAGAAATAAGGATGTGCTTCATAATAAATGGATTCCTACTTTTTCCCACTAAAGGCTTGAGAAATAAAGCCTTAGAGTCCTTTTAGCTCAGAAAAGAAAGAAGAAGCTGTTTGAAAGAAAGGACCAGCCTGATAACTAAGGTGAGAAGCCATAGGACAGAGACTTTTGTGAGAGCAAGATGACACAATAGCAGAGATAGCTATAAAATACTAAGAGTGAAAATACATAGAATTCAATTTTGAGTTATTTCTTGCTTGATGCCATTTATCACATGCTCCACTGTCAAAGCTTCAAAAAATCTCGGTGTGTGACACACCATTTGGGGGCAAGAAGCAAATATAAGAGGGACTTTACCTAACAAATGCAATCAGTGAAGCCTGGTTTCTTGTACCCTTTAATGAATCCCCAACAATTAAAAAAAAAGGCTTCAAAAAATATTCTTGTGGGCGGCGCCTGTGGCTCAGAGGAGTAGGGCACCAGCCCCATATGCTGGAGGTGGCGGGTTCAAACCCAGCCTGGGCCAAAAACTGCAAACAAAAAATATATATATTCTTGTCACTGACAATAGCATTTATCCACGGCTCTAAGTCCTGGGGATAGCCTGCTGTATGAAACAGACAAAATTCCTAATCTTGTAAGATTCGCATTCCATTATCACGCTTGTGATTACTCAGGGAATGGGTGGGGTTGGCTATAGTCACATTTAGGGGTGGAAATGGATGAGGGACAGCAGAAATCCTCCAAAGAATAAGATCAGGATGGCCCTGGATAGCCTTTTGAATTGTGGGATGAACCTCTGGCCTCTATATTTAGATACTAAAGGAAAGCATGGTGGAGGATTTGGGAATAGTCAACTCACATTTACAACAATCCATTTTTTATTGCTCAGTCTCTTTAATCATCTGTCTCCTATTCTTTAAAAGTAATATTCTCTGCACAGTGCAAAAGATTTTCTAATGTTACTATTATTATTATTATTTTCAAAAAGGCACATTGAACAACATATAATCTGAGACCCTGCAGATCTGGCAGTGTCTGTATGGGTCTTGACAAGTGCTATAACATTAGATTGTTTAAGTATTGAATGTGGCAGAAAGAAAATATGAAGCTTACTTAGTTTTAACTCCTCTGAAAGTAAACGGTTACTCTGTTTGAAGTTCACAGGATTATCTATTTGTCCTTTAAATTTAAAATCTTTGCAAGAGATTTATCTTATTTATTTTAACTTATTCTGTCATATTCATTTCTAATTATTGAATTCTTTGTAAGTTCTGTATTTTTCTTTTCCACATTAGTTTTAAAGATGCAATTTTGAACTAGTTTTATTCTTTTAAGGAGTACTGGTTACTTTTGAAAGAAGGGGGGAACTTTTAGTAACAGATTGGATCTTTTTATCCTCACACATTCATCACCTTTCTTTTCTTTCCTTTTTTCTATTTTTATTAAATCATAATTGTGTACATTGGTGCAATCATGGGGCACAATGTACTGACTTCATATACAATCTGAAATATTTTCTTTCTTTTTTTTTCGAGACAGAGCCTCAAGCTATCACCCTGGGTAGAGTGCTGTGGCATCACAGCTCACAGCAACCTCCAATTTCTGGGCTCAAGCGAGTCTCCTGCCTCTGCATCCCAAGTAGCTGGGACTACAGGCACCCGCCACAACGCCCAACCATTTTTTGGTTGCAGCCACCATTGTTGTTTGGCAGGTCCAGGCTGGATTGGAACCCGCGAGCTCAGGTGTACATGGCTGGCGCCTTAGCCTGTTGAGCCACAGGCGCCGAGCCGAATCTGAAATATTTTCATTGAACTATTTAACATAGCCTTCATGGCCTTTTAATCACTGTATGAAGACAATTATATTCTGCATTTAGTAATTTTCACTTGTACCCTTCTAAGATGCACCGTAAGTGTGATCCTACCAATCACCCTCCCTCCACCCATCCTCCCCCCTCCCCACCCCTCCCTTGCCCCTTTATCACCTTTCTTTTCAAAGTAAAAAGAAAAGTATTGAATTCTTAAAATATATCCATTTATCTTTCTGCAAAGTCTTTTCAATAATTTTAAACATTTTCTTCTATACTCTGGAAATATCTCTCAGATATAAATCTGAGAATGTTTTGCAGTTTATTCTGCAAACTATTTATTTTGTTTTTATCTGCTTTATTTCTTTACACTTTAAAACCAAGGTACTTCTTATTTAAGAATTAGTGCCTCCTCTTTTTTCTCAAATAAAATAGAAAACTTCCGTTTTCAAGTTTTGTTCTGTTTTATGAATCAAGTTTTATTTATTTTATGAATCAAGTTTTATCAAATTTTTTTTGTATATGGGGGCAAATTTTTCTATTAATTCCAGTTTGTCTGTGTATCCTTTGCCACCTCCCATTGTTGATTCAAAAGACCTGATTGAATAATTTTATGAATATTAGACTGTGTTTAGTCTGTTTTCCTATCACAATAAAACAGGTGTTAGTTATATATCATGAACAAATTTTCCAAGAATTTCTGGTGCAGAATTACTGTAGAACCTCCAAAGTTAACCACCTTCCTACTTTGACCACCTTAAGTTGACCTAAGTTTCATGTACCACATGTACCTATCCATATGGTAGGCCTAGTTCCTTATGTTGATCACCTCCATGTGTTGGCCAGTTTGTTACAGTCTCTTGGATGGTCAACTTACAGAGTCTACTATATATTGTTTCACTAGCAAAACACAAACTTTACCATTGTTTCAGTTGCTGTCAAAACTCATTCTCCTCTCCCACTATGTCCTTGACCTTGTTCACTGTGCCACATTTGAGAGAATTTACTCTAATGGGAGTCCCTTCAATTTTTACTTACAAACGACTGCACTAGACTTTCTTGTAAAATTCCAATAGCATGCCTTTATACTCTAAAATCCTGACCGCACCCACTCTCAGAATTCTGTTTAATTTCACAAGGGGGTGAAGCATTAATTTTATAGAAGATGGAACATTATTTTCTTCCCTCTGCTCTCATCACATTTTTCTGTCTTGTTATCAACTTTCTTTTTTCCTACTTTTTTTGTTTCCTGTGGCTGCTATAACAAATTACAGATTTGGTGACTTCAAACAACAGAAATTTATTCTCTTGTGGTTCTGGAGGCCAAAAATCTAGAATCAGCATCATTGAACCAAAACTAAGGCATTGGCAGGGCCAGTTTCTCTCTACAAGCTTAGAAAAGAATCCATTCCTTGACAGTTTCTAGGGGCTGCCAGAATTCCTTGGCTTGTAGTCACATCACTCTATTCTTCAAGGCCAACATCTTCCAATCTCTTCTGTTCTTTCTTTATATTGCTTTTTCTTCTGTATGTGTGTTAAATCTCCCTCTGCTTCTCTCTTATAAGGATACTTGTGATGACATTTATGGCCCACAGAATTGTCCAGGACAGACTCCCCATCTCAATATCCTCAATTTAATCACAGTTGTGAAACTCCTTTTTCCAAATCACATAGTATTTACATATTCCAGGATTAAAACCTGAAATCCTATATCTGTGCGTGACCATTGTTTAGTTTACTGCACTTATTAGAAGTCACTCCACCAAGACCCACATCCCAGATGAGCTCCAAAGACTCCTCCCTAAAATATCTGCATTTGTCACTGCATTACTTTAGCTTGAAAACTAATTCTTGAGTTGTGTTGGGGAATTCTATGTTGAGCTGAGGCTGGAGGGTGATTGGGGTGTAGGTGTCTATCTCTGAACATGGTGTGTGTAGCTACACATAAAGGGAAATACTCATGTCTAGAGCCACATGATAGACCATGAATCTGCCCTCTGTAGCTTGTCCTACCTGAACTCTGGCTGGACAACAAGTCACGGCGAGGCATCATATTTCTAATTTCTGGGAGCCTACATATTGATATCAGCACCTCCTAGTGAAGATTGCCAACTGGTTTCCGAAATATTGTTGGCTCAGGACAACCACTCCAATTGAGGTCTGAAGTGTACAACTTAATGAATGGGTAAGCCAAAATTCCAACTTGAGGATTAGTCTTTTATGGATATTTCTTGTGTGCACTGAGCTAAGAAATGTACAAGCTCTTTCTTTATATTTAGTGTCACAGAAACCTTGTGATATTGGCACTGTAATTATGCCACTTAAAAAAAAACAAAAAACAAAAAACAGAATGGGCATGGTGGTTCACACCTACAATACCAGAACTCTGGGAGGCTGAGGTAGAAGGATCGCTTGAGGTCAGGAGTTTGGGACTAAATTGAACAAGATTATCTCTAATAAAAATTAAGAAGTTAGCCAGATGTTGTGGGAGGTTGCTGTAGTCCCAGCTACTCAGGAGACTGAGGCAGGAAGATTGCTAGAGCTCAGGAGTTTGAAGTTGCTGTGAGCTAGGCTGACACCATAGCACTCTAGCCTGGACAACAAAGCAAGAGAGACTCTGCCTCAAAAATAAAGAAAAAAAAAAGCGTACAAAGCTTATTTAACTTTTCCAAAGTCCCAGAACTATCATAGTAAGTAATGGAGTGAGAACTCAAATCCAGATTTCTTAAAAATGCTTTAAAGCTGCCAAGTTGCCGTTCTTCCTTCCAACAACAAGTGGCGGTGGGGGCAGTCAGTGGCATGTTTCTAAAGGCTCTTGGCAGGAAACCTACTCAGAGAGAAAAAAATGGAGGGAAAACTTGGAAAGAAAGGCAGAATTGGCCTACTTGAGGAGGAGGAACATTCCCTGAGACTGGGAAGAGAACTGCTCCTCAACTTCCTGGCAACTTGGTAGATCTCAGAGATCAGCGACCTTGAGTCACGTTCAAGTCCTGTGGCCTGGGCCTGCATGAGGGGCTTCTAGTCTCAGCAAAGGTCCCACTCCAACTGTGGCACATAGTGATAGACAAGCAATCAATCATGCCAGGGACTCTGCACCTAGAGGGGGAAACCCTGTCTGTATTACGGGTGACCACCACGGACTTAAATTTTAGAAGCCTCTCTAACTTCTAGGCTTTATGAAACCC
The DNA here is from genome assembly GCA_963574655.1 of Perodicticus potto. Classification (NCBI taxonomy): domain Eukaryota; kingdom Metazoa; phylum Chordata; class Mammalia; order Primates; family Lorisidae; genus Perodicticus; species Perodicticus potto. Next base: position 10,913 of record CAUYRH010060334.1, read on the forward strand.
CCAGTATCTCTCACAGTCATGGCTAGTGGTGATGGGGGGGTCCTATAATGATCAAGATTGAATTTCTCAACACCTTGCCTGCAGAGAACTCAGGGTAGCAATGATCCGAATTGTGGAAAACAAAGGGATGATTGACATTTCTCTGTTTTTCACATTTAAATTTGGCAGTGGGAAAAATCACAGACCCCACATTGTCCTTCTTCACACAGAAGCCCATATTTTTAACCACTGACTACAGGGCTGAATATAAAAGTGGTGCCATTTCCAAGACAGCCCCAGTTCTGTGTTTACTGTGGTCATTGTTCACGAAGCAGACTCTAACCTACCAGATGGGTGGGACTGGATGGAAGAGGTTTCTGTGGTTGCCCCTCATGCCACCATCTTCCCTGGAAACTACTGGTCACACTTTTAAATCAGAAACTGGGGAAAATATATGTGTCTGAACATTTTCTGCATCTCTGAAAACAGTAGTGTTCTAATATTTTCAAATTCAAGCAATTATTATTTGTTTGTCAGGCTTTTTCATCTGTGTTATTCTATGATTCTGAGACTGCTATAGGCCACTGTGAATTGTGCATTTTCCTGAAAATCAAGGATGCCCGGGGGTATAAGTTCTCTTATCTCTACAGCACTTCAACTGCTTCTTATATCTCTAGTAATTCTAGGACTTATTATACTTTTGGTCCTTATGCTCTCAGTAGCCACTTGAGTGCTGGATCAACAAGATATAAATATTTTTTAACAATAAAAGACTTTAAAGTGTACCCACAGTCATTACTATTACATATACTTTGCTTGCCCTTTTGCTCACTCTTGAGATTTACCCTATAAAATCCTTGAGACTGAAAGAAACATCTAAAAACCTCGATTATGCCCAAACAAAAGAAGTCATCATTTTTAAGGCTGCTGAAATGCATTTGGCATTTCTGAATGAACTTCCTTCATCTCAATAAGCAACAATTATTCCAAATTCCTATTTTAATTCCAAAACTATCAGAGGACTGCTTTAAGCCTAGAAACAAGTTTGTATCCCTGAAGTCTCTATAAAATATTTTCGCCTTCATTTCAATAGCCTATTTTCTGAGACAGAGATTGAGTGACAGTTTAAAAGAGTACAGATTATAAACCCATTTAATAGTGTTGCATTTTTCGAATTTGTCACAAATGGAAAGGAAAAACCAGGGTGACACAGGCAAGGCTCAAGTGCCAACATGTGTCTTTCTGTTTATTCATTATTCAAGGGTCAGACCCTCAACCAGGGCCAGAGAGAAATGACAAAAATAAATACATATCAGTGCAACAATCTGCAATTTAAAATAATGAAAAGCAAGATTCCTATTCATTTTTATGGCACAAACCTGACATCATTCCACTCCAATTTTCTATAATGGAACCAGCTGGGCTCTGGGAGGGAAGTTGTAATAGGTTTTAATGGACAAAATCTGCCATTGAAACTGGCCATTTTCTAACACGATCTCAGTGCTTGGCACCCAGCCCATTACGAGGCATTGTAGTTTCCAAAGTGTCATAGCAATATGGGAGCCCAGAGGGATGTATAAGCAGGAGACCACTGACCTTTTGGGGGACAGCGGAGATGAGAAGGGTGAGTCTCTACTCCCTCCAGTAGGGTGAATTCTAAGCCTCAGATCAGGATTCCGTAGTACTAACTACAGAGATACCTGGGGAAGAACCAGAGGAATGCAAGCATCTTCGATAAAGTCCTGCAGAGGCTGTGGAAGCAAGGTTGAACAGAGAGGCAGAGAGGGTCAGGATGGGTGAAGGCACCGCCATTTTTTCAAGCCCCTGAATCAAATCCCAGTCGCCAGTTGTATTTGCTTTATTTTTATTATTTTTATTTTTTTTCTTTTATTAAGTCATATACACATAGATCATGAATACATTTATGCATTTGTGGGGTACAAATGTGTTGATTTTTTATAAAATTTGTATTTGGTTATAATAGATACAACTGGGTTTTACCAGGTCTGGATTAATAGTTAGCAAGTGTTTCTCTCTCTCTCCCTACCCACCCACCCCCACCAATCCATTAAAACCGTTCCTCCTCTCTTCCTATTCAGCTCTCAAACTGCTGTTAACATATGAAAATAGCATGCAAAGAATGGAATGGGCTGACTGCCATGGAGATAAAAATGGGATGTTCATTCTAATTTATTTCATGGCACCATGCCCTCTTGCTGCCTCTTGTTTTCTTTGCTAGGCAGCTTGATTGCCTCTTTGAGAATATGACTGGTCTGGCCCCATCCTTATGTTTGAGCCATGGTTGAGGTTAAACAGGTAGGCAGACCTTGGGAGGCTGAACACAAGCCTGAACAAAGTTACAAGTTACCCTGCCTGGGTTTATCTGGGCACTGGAGAATTGGACTTTGTTTTTCTTTTCTTTTTCTTTGCCTTTTTTTTTTTTTTTTTTTTTGCTTTTTTCCCTTTTGTTTAACTTATAGCAGATTTTCAGCTAAATGATCTCTAATGTTCACTTTGGTGAAATGCTGCAGGTTCTAAAAATGAATGATGTTTTCAAATAATGTATACTCACTTTGCTTAAAGCATGTTCTACAACTTCTGTTCCAACTGTCTCATGGCAATGCTCCTGAAGCATGGCTATATCATCTAAGAGGAAATTGAGAATGCTTTTTTTAAGTGAAAGGCATGACCTAAATGGACTGTAAGTGCATTCGGTATGGTCACTTCCCTAGCACCCCTGGGTCGTTGCTTACAAGATCTGATTTTATGACCAGGTGTCATTTCCCCAAATTGCCTCCCTCAAGTAGCTTTCTGGCCATGGTTCCCATTACCTGGTTGTCTTACCACAGGGAACATCAAACAATAAGAAAAAAGCTAAAAGGAAATTGTGTTGAGTACACATTGTGCTAACCAATAAACCGAAAACTCTAAATTCTAATCCAGAGTAAAAAGAGATTTTGATTTGAGGTTGGCACAGAAATTGCTGCATTTTTTTGTTTACATTCCTGCTTATGAAGCTACTGACTCTGCAACTTCTTTGTCAAACCCAAAATGCTGTGTAATGTTTCCAACCTTCTTAACCTTCTCAGGTCTCTCTTCCTGCCTTGCCCATCACTCATGTTACATTCTACCTGCATCTAACTATAGATAGTCTCAGATCTCCCAGGTCTCGGTGCAGTTACCAGCCCCTGGTGAATTTCTGTTCCTTCTACAAGGCATCATTGAGCAGCTCCAGGTAAAGTTGATTGCTCTGTTCTTACTATGTGATTATATTTCCAACTACCAACTGCCATCACCCCTACCAAGTGAGTATCTCAAAGGCCAGTGTCCAATGTGGAGATGACAGTCTGACTTATAGAAGGGGGTTAAAAAGCATTTGTTACACAAACAAAGGATGAATAGAAAATAACATACTTCTAGCCCCAAACCACTGACATTTTCTTTTACTTCCAGATGTTCTAAAAATACAAGAATTGGGAGCTTGGTTTCCCACTTTGTGTGGACTACTGTTCTCTGGTTTTATGTCATTCTGATAGAGACGACTATTCTGCATACTAAAGAAAGATAACAATGGCATGAATTTTTAAAAAGGAGACTTCAAAGATAATTTATCTTTGATATACCTAATAACATGCTTTAAAGCAATTTTTCTTTCCAACTAAGTGTAATAGGAAAAGTAGTAAGAGTATGCTGAACCTTAGCACAAGATGAGATTTCTTGCTTTGTTCATTCTTGCTTTGTGATTATGGCCAACTGCTTTCTTTTCTTTCAACCTTGAATTTTTAATCTCTAAAATGGGCTTATTTTTGTCCAAGATGGATATGATACAATCTCCCAAGTTCCCTTTTGGCTCTGCTGTATATCATTCCCATGATAGCTACCTGTAATGCCTCCCATCTATATGCATCACAATATCCTCCCAATAAGAGTTTGAATCCAGGCTGGAAGATCTCTTTAGAAAACTGCTGAAAGATTTAAGATAGTGCTAGTAGACCTTCAAAACCAGACAACCTACTGTCTAAGAATCATACAGGCCTGTGCCGTATTACCTGACAAAACCAAAGTAGAGAGAAGTATGCCTCAGAGGGAATTACAGATGTGGATTTAGGGGCATGGATTGACTCCCCAAAACTTCACAGGAAACCCACAAAGTTTTAAAATAATTATACTAGCAAAACATCCTCATCTTGGACTGAAATGAAAACTTCAAAATGACAGGAGTCCTCTGGGTACCCAACATTACACATTGGTGAGAAGTAGGCAAAGAAAGCTACTCAGCTACAAGCATGAGCCCTTTCTTATGCAACAGAAAGAATGATTCAGAGGGCCGAGATGAGAACTCTGAGTGCAGAGCCTTAGAGAAGGAACTATGGATTAAGGTTTCACTCTCACAGTGCAGAACTGGTCCTTCATCAAGGAAAATTCCCTATCCCCATAGTTGAGAGAACTGCTGACACAGTCTGAACTTTTCAATAGGAGCATCGATTGTGGTTATTCTGTTCTTATTTCATTATTTATGTTGAATAGATTTGTGTGGGGAGAGGGAATGATAATTTCGGTTGTTATTGTTTTGGTTTTGGTTTTCAAGTCCCCAGATCAAGAGGAGCTACATCTTAGTAGATCCATTCACACTCGACTATGTCCACATGAGGCTGAAATTCTACTTGTAGGGGCAGAGGCTGAAGCACTGTTTGAAAGAGACTGGAGATCTTTGGGATGAGTGGGTAAAATTTGCCTATGGGAGGCATGTCAATTATTGTAGCTCTAGGGCAAACTGCAATGTTGTCTCCAAAGAAGACCACAACTACTTCCTCCCATGTCCTTCCCCGTAAGAGGTAGTCTCTGTCTCTCCTTCCCTTGAATCTTTCTTGGCTTTTAACTTTCTTCAATCAACAGAATGCAACTTCTGTGCAAGTTCTGGGCCTAGCCCATGAAAGTTTTGGTAGCTTCTTGGTCTCCTATGTAAAAATCTGGATGTCTGATGAGGAGAGAGGATCCAGTGATCACCAGCCAGTCTGGCAATCCCATATGAGCACCCAGACATGTGAAGTCATCATAGATGTTTCAATCCCGTACGTGCTTCCAGCTGAATGCAACTTCATAAGTGACGTCAGCCAACACTGCATGGAGTAAATGAAACTTCCATATGATCCATCTAATTGTGAAAAATAATAAAGTTTAGTCTATTGGGCTTTGGGATATTTGTAGCAATAAATGACTAATACAAGCTCTTACAATGATTTCTTATAATTAAAATTATATCATCTTCTTAGATTCACAAGTCATGGTCTTGGCAAGCAGTCTAGAAGCAGAGAAAACAAAGAGTTTACCTGCTTGCTATTAAACATAAGTTGTAGATAATCCTCCCATGAGTGACTAAGAGTTGATTATATTTTATGTTTTACCCTTACTTGTCTCTGCCTTATTCTATATTTACATTCTTTCAGGGCACCTGAGTTTAAGTGGAATGATCTACTCTACTATTTATTATGAAGCAAAATACTAATTAATGGAGACTCAGAGCTAGGGAACAGTTTATAGCAGGACCCTCATGAGGAATGTGAGGTCCCAAAAGATGCAGGGAGAAGTCCATGTTTGTAGGGCAAAGACAAAATAAGTGATTGATCAGATGTTGCCTTTTTCATTCCAGGTATTTGGCAGAAAATAGAGAGGCCATTCATTTCTTTGCTTATAAAGTGAATCTGGCAAAAAAATGCATTCCTTCACTGGGGTTATTTTGTAGACTCACTGATTTATTACTATGAAAAACCTCATAATGAGGTTTTCATAATGAACATTTGACATAAAGTCATATTTATTATGAAGTAGATTCCACTTGGATTCCAAACAAGAAGGTTTGGTTACAGACTTTTTACAATATCTTCTTTATAACATGCCTTCACCTATAAGGTATTACCAAAATCCTGAACTCTGGAGACAATGACGTAGGAGGTATTGTTGTATCAAGTGAGATTGAAGGACTATACAATATGGAGTATTTATCTATCTATCTACATATATATTCATGTACACACACACATATATATCAGTTTACCCAAAGGCAATTTTAGAAATCTGCCTTTTGAGTATTTGGAGCCCTTTCCCCCGATGCAGAGGTGTGACTCTAGTCTCATTCAACCTGTAGCACATTCCAACTCTTGACAAAGTTTATAATTGAGCTCTTGTTGTTGGGAAGTATTTGAGAAATAGCTCTGCTTCTGGGTTTCCATGGAGACTACTTCCTACCTAGTGGCTGGAGGTAACCTCTGTTGACCATGGCTGGGGGTACTTATCAAACTGTCATGGGCAATTTTCCCCCTCATTTACTAGAAGCAACATTCCAGAAAAAATAACGGGATGGCATGGCGAGAACCCACTTTCACTTTGAGACTGCAATTTTGGGAAGACTTCTACAGTTGGCTGCAAGATCCTAGTCTCAGGGGAGTAACATCAACCTCTGATCTATACAGCAGAGTGACTAGGGAAAATAGCTCTGGACTTCTGGTCAGATTGAATAGAGTTCTCTGTCCCTCCTGTGTGAGCTGTTAAGAATCCAGGCATGTCAGGTCACCAATAGAATCATCAGTTATTTGTTCTTCTCTTATTAATGCAGTAATGGTGTCTGCTCTGTTTATTTCAAAAGATTCTTATAGCGATCCATGAGATAATAGGTTAAATGTGCTTGGTGAACTGAAATGCTATATAGATGTAGGGTTTGGGTTCTTTAGAGTTCTGCATTTTTGAGGCTGCTGTATCATTTTGGAGTATAGCATCCAATATTATTTCAATTCCTACAAATAAAGCCTTGGCATGCATCAAAACTGGACTGGCTAATATTATGTGTTAGATTTAAGAGGAGCTAGAAAAAAATGAGATGGAAATTCATGGTGTTTTCCTGGTCAGATTCTTTGATACCCACATGGAGTCTATTAGATGCATGGACATCTGTTAAAGGAATGAATTCACTGAAAGAAAAGTTGCTTCCCTCACCTAGAGAAATTACTATAATATTTTAAACTATGCAAAGGACAGATCTAATTTATATATGCTTCCTAAAGACACGAGCACTACATATATTTTAAATGCAACTGAAATGTGGCAAATGGTTGTAAGAGAAACAACCCTACAACCCAATAATTTCTTTTCTCAAAAAGAGGCTTTGTACTTTTAATGGCTTTTGCTTCTCAAACCATCTGAACTGAATGAACAGGTGACACTGGATTTTTGACATTTTCAGCCAATTTTCTATTCAGTAATTTCACTCCGACCCCAATTCTTTTTTTACAGCTAAGGAAATGAGATTTCTTGGTGTTTTACTTAAAACCATGTCCAAAGGACACTCACTGAAACAGAAAAAAATCAGATAAATAATAAAAGAGGGTATTTTTGCCTACAGGAAGTCAATTAAATCATTCAATGACACCTGATTGCGCACACACTTATTAAGGGACCATTCTATTCTAGGTAATGTGGCAGGTGTTTGAGACAAAAAAATTGAGTCATGAATTTGTCCACAAGAAAATGACCTTTCTTGTAAGGTAAGTAATTATTAATATAACTTAATGTTATCAGTACAATAATAAAACCATGTGGGAGAGTACAAAATGGGAAATTAAAAAAATCCAAGGAAGTGATTGATTTCCTGGGTTAGACAAAGAAGAGTCTCTGGAAGGATAAGTGTCAGGTGTAGTTTACAGGATTGTAAAGGGTACAATAATTTTATAGAGTCAGGAGAGGCAGGCATGTGAGACTGAGGGAAAACCAGTATTTTCTGGTAAAACATACTTGGGGAGCTACAAGATGTTAGCCATTGCTAGTAAAAATTCAAGTCAGGGAACAGTGTTGGCTGGGACTGAAAGGAGTCAAATGATGGATGCTCTCTGTCATTTGCCATTTGCATGGCTTCCATGTACCATGCTAAGTAACTTGTACTTTACCCCATAGGTCTGCAGCATTCAGTATGAACCACCTTAGCCATAGATGGCTGCTTAAATTTAAATTAATTAATATTTTTAAAAACTTTAATTTCTAACTCTCAACAGTCCTTGATATTCTCAATAGCTGCATGTGGCTAGTGGCTACCATACTGAATCCTGGGTACAAGGTATTCCCATCATCATAGCCTATTGGATGGCATAGCCATGGATGTTCGGAAGCCTTACAGAGGATTTAAGTGGGGAAATGCTATGTGACTATTGGTATTTTAGAAAAATAGCTTTGGCAGGAAGAAAATTTGGGGGATAAATCATAAAAAGTAGCATGCTGATCTATACAAGATGACATGAAAATGTAAGAGCAATGAGGATGGTATAGAGGGGGCAGATTTGGGAAGAGGTAGAGATGGACCAAGCCAGGCTTTATCATTGTGTTGATCAGTTGTATAATGTAACTGATTAGGAGTATCAATCGGAATGGTCATTGAATAAATAAATATGTGTGGTTGTGAAAAAATAAGCTCAACTATTCTCTTTATATATAGAAAGTGGAGTTGGGAACTATGGAAGATAACAGGATGGCAAGAATCAACTGAACAGATTCTATGGCCCCATGTAGACCTTGAGTTGACAGCTTGAAATTTTCATTTTCAAGCAATATCTTTGACATTTCTAAAACCACAGGCATATTTATCTTCACAGCAAAGCACTAAATCATCTATATAAATTTTGGGGACATGAAGAGGAAGGTTTAGAAAATGAAGTTGTCAAAAAATAAAAAAATTCAAAACTTTAAAAAAAAAAAGAAAATGAAGTTGTCATGAAAATCTTATAAGGAGGTATGGTTCAACTTTCCCAATGTTCTGATCCCAAGAATGTCTTTTCTCTTAGGAATGACTCCAAGTCTGACATCTTCCAACTGTGCCTTCTGGTTGAATGGATAAGCTAAAGCTTAATTGATGAATGACCTATTTAGTCAAGGGAATATTCAAGGTTTCTGTCAATTGTGCACTTGCAGACAAATGGAAGCCAAATCATTTGGTTGTCATAAGAAGGGGAACACGGTTAAGAGCCCAAATAACTAAAATAGGACAGGGAATAGCCATGGCATTTTACTTCCTGGCAAAACCGTAACATTGGGGTATTAATTGTCTCAAGGAAACACTCTTTTCCTCTTTCCTCTCAACATTTTTTCTTCACTTGACTATTTCTTCCCCTGTGCTCCCAGTATAAATCTCCACTATTACTACTAATAATAAAAACAGCTAGAGTTTATTGAGCACATATAATATTATGTGTCAGCCCTGAGTTAAATTCTTCTGAACATTATTTCTACACATTACCCCACTTACGAGTGGCTGAGTCAGGTCTCAACCCAAGGTGGGTCTGATTCCACAACTGTGGTTGTAATAGCTCTGTATTGCCTCTTCTCTGGAGAGTGCTGCAGGCCTCATTCGGTGCTCCATTAAGGAAATGATAATAGAGCCTGAGAAAGAAGGAAAAAAAAAATATATATATATATATATCACAACAATAAATGAACAGCCTACAGCAGTGAAGGGAAGAGATGGTAATTTGATTCCTGTGACCCTGAGAAGGATTCCTTCCTCCCTCCAAGATCAAGTGGATTCATCACAACAAGACCAACATGGGAAATGGTAAAGAATGAAGTAGTATTAGTGGATCCAGAGTGAGGCACAGTGTCAGTCAGGGATTCATAGGGTCAACAAGAGAAGCTGGAAGCATGCAGATTAAGTAAGATCAGGCTAGGGAGATGCCGTATCTCTCCACTACTCCAGTCCTCAAGGGGTCAAATGAGTTTTCAATACAGTTGTCCTAAAAGAAAAAATATAGATACTCTTGAGAGGCGATATATATATATACCTTCTAAATACACAAAAAAATCAGTAACTCACTAAGCATTAATAATACAGCATGCTATACCCTCCAAAGTAGCCAGAACATTTTTTTTTCTTTATGAGGGGAATAAATGTTTGATAGGAGTGTGCCGAAATGGGCAATCACGTGCACTGCTGATAAGTGGCTAATAAGAAAACATCTTGGTAATGTATATAGAGGGTTGAATGTGATTTCTTTTACCCTTAACTCTTACCTCAAGAAATAGATCCTAAAGGTAGAGGAGAAAGGTCACTTGGCTTTGGGGTTAGGATTCTTGCATTCAATGCTAGTTCTACACTGGTTAAGTATGCAACTTTCAGCAACTGGCTTAACATCTCTATATCTCAGTTTTCTCATCTATGAAATGGGAAGGTGATAATACCTACCTCATGGAGGTAAAATAAGTTAATATATATGGACATATGTTGTATCTTGAAAAATACCTGCAGCATAATGAAATTATCATTGTTATTAATATTATCTCAATTTCAGGCAATGTTGGGTTACTTATCTGTGTGGCATTCAGTAAGATATCAATCCTTGCTAAAACTAATTTTTTTTCATTTTTAAAATGAGTATAGACCTGAGACTGTACTATAAATCAATAGTGATCAAAACAGCATGGTACTGGCACAAAAACAGAGAGGTAGATATTTGGGACAGAATAGAGAACCAAGAGATAAATCCAACTACTTACCGCTATTTGATCTTTGACAAGCCAATTAAAAACATTCAGTGGGGAAAAGACTCCCTATTTAACAAATGCTGCTGGGAAACCTGGCTGGCAACT
>CAUYRH010060335.1:0-19682 GCA_963574655.1 Perodicticus potto
AAGTATTATTTTTTTGAGATCTTTAAAATATGACAATGGAGCTTTGATTGGAATTGCATTAAAATTATATATTGCTTTGAATGGTATAGACATTTTAACAATGTTGATTCTTCCCAGCCATGAGCATGGTATATTTTTCCATTTGTTGGCATTTTCAGCTGGTTCTTTTCTTAAAGTTTCATAGTTCTCTTTATAGAGGTCTTTCACATCCTTTGTTAGGTAAACTCCCAAATAATTCATCTTCTTTGGCACTGCTGGGAAAGGAATAGAGTCCTTTACTGTTTTTTCAGTTTGGCTATTTTTGGTACATATAAAGGCTACAGATTTATGGGTGTTGATTTTGTAGCCTGAGTCGTTGCTGTATTCCTTGATCACTTCTAAAAGTTTTGTAGTAGAATTCCTGGTGTTTTCCAGATATACAATCATATCATCTGCGAGGAGTGAAAGTTTGATCTCTTCTGATCCTATGTGGATACCCTTGATTGCCTTTTCTTCCCTGATGACTAAAACTTCCATTATAATGCTGAAGAGCAATGGAGACAATGGGCAACCTTGCCTGGTTCCTGATCTATGTAGAAATGGTTTCAATTTAACACCATTTAATATGATTTTGGCTGTGGGTTTGCTGTAGATGGCCTCTATTAGTTTGAGAAATGTCCCTTCTATACCAATTTTTTAAAGTGTTCTGGTCACGAAGGAATGGTGGATATTGTCGAAAGCTTTTTATGCATCACTTGAGAGAATCATATGGTCTTTATTTTTTAATTTGTTTACGTGCTGAATTACATTTATAGATTTACATATGTTGTACCAGCCTTGAGACCCTAGGATAAAGCCCATTTGGTCATGGTGTATAATTTGTTTGATGTGTTGTTGGATTCTGTTTTCTAGGATCTTGTTAAATATTTTTGCATCAATATTCATTAGTCATATTGGTCTATAGTTTTCTTTTCTTGTTGGATCTCTAACTGGTTTAGGGATCAAGGTGATGCTTGATTCACAGAATATGTTGGGTAGTATTCCTTCTTTTTCTATATTTTGGAAGAGGTTTAGTAGCAGGTACTAGTTCCTCTTTAAAGATTTGGTAGAATTGGCTCAGCGCCTGTGGCTCAACAGGCTCAGGCGCCAGCCACGTACACCTGAGCTGGTGGGTTCGAATCCAGCCCGGGCCTGCCAAACAACAATGACGGCTGCAACCAAAAAATGGCCAGGTGTTGTGGCGGGTGACTGTAGTCCAACCTACTTGGGAGGCAAAGGCAGGAGACTCGCTTGAGCCCAGGAATTGGAGGTTGCTGTGAGCTGTGATGCCATGGCACTCTATCCAGGGTGACAGCTTGAGGCTCTGTCTCAAAAAAAAAAATAATAATAATCAACGGAATATTATTGGGTGCTATAAAGAAATTAACTATCAAGCCAGGATCAGAAATGGAAGAAACTTGAATGTACATTGCTAAGTGAAAGAAGCCGACCTGAAAAGGATATACACTACATGATTCTAACCCAAAGACATTCTAAAAAAAGGCAAACTATGGAAACAGTAACAAGATGAGTGTTGTCAAGGGTTAGGGGTGAGGCATGAATAGGTGAAGTATGGAGAATTTCTACAGTAGTGAATCTATCCTGTGTGAGTGGCAGCTAGATGTCAGTATACTTTATTAAAACTCATAATACGAAGAGTGACCCCTAATGCAAACTATGGACTTTGGGGTGATAACAATGTGTCAGGGTAGGTTCGTTGTAACACATGTACCACTCTGATGTGGGTGTCGGAACTAGGGCTCTGAGTGTGTGGGGGCAGGGAGTACATGGGAACTCAGTATTTTCTGCTCGATTTTGCTGTGAACCTAAAACTGCTCAGAAAAATAAGTCTCTGTAATGGGAAAAGAATCTTTAAAAAATGTAAATTGTCAAAGAAACTTTTAAAATATGGGAACTTCAGGAATAAGCACTAATTTTGAAACAGTGATAGGATGATTTTCTGAAGATCATTTTGGTCTGTTGAAGACCAAAGAACAGAAGCAAGGACACACTGCTTGAGCTTTCGATGTAACCATCAGAAGTCTGCCCCTGCTCCAGCAGGGTCACCAGCCCTTGTTCTACCCACCCAGCTGGAAAGAAGGGGTCGGTCCTCACACACCAGCTCTACAGAATGCACCCAATCCTCTCCTGCCGGTCTTTCTCCTCAAGAGGGAGGGAAAAAAATCCCCATAAAAAAAGTTCACACTAAGGTATCAGTTACTGCCCAGAGAGAACAATGTTTAAATACAAAGAAACAATCGAGGGCAGTGCCTATGGCTCAGGGAGTAGGGTGCTGGCCCCATATGCCAGAGGTGGTGAGTTCAAACCTGACCCTGGCCAAAAAGTGCAAAAAAATAAAAACAAAGAAACAATCAAAGGAGTTTTTGCCATCAAGCAAGAGCTGATGGGAGAGATCTAACAGCTCTGCCTCTGTCCCCTTCCCTCTCTGTAGCAGCTAGAGGGGTCTACCAGGACACTGCCACCCTATTCACGTTCCCATAGAGGACCACTTACTTTCTGAATCCAAACCATCTTTACCCTGAGGCAATATTTTTCATTTTAGGATGCACACCAGGGCATGTTCCTGCCTTAAGATCTCTGTACTTGCTGTTCTCTCTGTTCACAATGTACTTCCTCAAAATACGCAAGTGGCTTGTTCCCTCACATGGGAAAAGATCACCACTGACATTGTTCTGATGCCCTTGATTACCCAGGGCCAGAGGCTGAGAGCGAGAGTGAGAGAGAGAGAGAGAGAGAGAGAGAGAGAGAGAGAGCGCCAACAAAGCTCCCTGCTAGGTTCTACCTCTAGGAACTTGGTTTAGCGCATCTGAAGTTGAGGCTCAGGAGCTTAGACTGTTAATAATTCACACATTTGGGAACCACTGTCCCTAGTCTACCATTTTCATTGTTTTGGAAAATAGAAACACAGAGAGATGAGGTGACACTCCCAAAGACGCAGCGAATACAAGGTGAAGAGCCTCAAATTAGGGTAGAGAAGAGCCCCAAATCAAAGATCCCTCCACCTACATCAGGTCCTGTTAGTTTGTCAAATGTGAGAGCTGAATTTTTTTTAAATTAGTAAGACATAGCTTAATGTAAGTTTTTTTCTTTTTTGCCTTTGGCAGGGTGAGGCAGGAAAGTGAACAGATATGGCACAATGAGAAAAAAAGATTTTCATTCCCATCTGCACTCTAAAGACCTGAAAGTAGAGTTGGGCTTTTTTTGTTAACCTTTCTTAAACCCTTTGAGATAGAAAGGCTGATAGATGTATGTATACCTATTACCCAAACATCCTCTGGGGACCCCCAAAAAGGAAAGAAAATTCCCAGGAACCAACAGGCTGGATTACTCTCGGCGAGTCTGGATTGGGAGCACAACTGTAATCTTAGATAGGTCACAAGTTGTTGCCCTCGCCAATTCCCACCAGGGCTTGCTACATCCTTGTTCAGCAGTTATTCAGTTTTTGTTACAATAACAATAAAAGGATAAGGCTAGGCTAAGCCTGACACAACAGGCTAACCACAACAGGAATCAGAGCAGGAGAACCAGGAATCATGGACCAGTCCAGTGAGCATTCCGGGTCAGCACAGAGCTGAATAGGAAACTTGAAGAGAAAAGGCTTCAGAAGCTCCTGATGACTGGCCCGCCGACCCCACAGCTGGAGTGACCTGGTCTTCTGTCTGGACACAACTGCTACAGTGACTAACAACAAGGGCTTTACCCTGTATGTCATGGATGCTGACACAAAAATGATCCAGACAAAAATATGTCAGTTATCAGCATCTATGAAAATTCCCTATATTAAGACTGCTCTGATTTATTCCTAGTAAGTGATGTATCCTCAGAGGGAAAAGATGAATGTTCTTGAATCCTAAATCAGACATGACGCTGTGGCAATACTTAATTACCACTGTTATCCTTCATTTAGTCACTCAATCAGTCTCGGATTACATCTCGAAATCCCAACCATCAACCAGTGGAAATAAACTCTTCTAACTAGTCAAAGAAAAACCCTCACCGCACATAAAATCAGTAAAAAGGGAAGGAATGCAGGAAGGGCAGAAGAACTTGTGACAGCAATACCCAGTGCATCTAAAACAGTCACACCCAGCAATTCACAACCTCCTGGCGGAGCTGGGTCACAGAGCACAAGACCATCAGCTGACCAGGGCTTGGTTTTTTTCTTTACCCACTTCATTCAACCTGTCCAACAGCTACATTTTCTATGAACTAGCATCAAAGTAGAATGGTTTTCAGGGTCTAGGTACAGAACACAGTGAAAAACACCCTTCCCATTCCCATAACCTGCATCACACTTTCCTTTAAAGACATTTTACTAGACTCTTCAGAATTCTTTGGCCTTAACATCTCTCTCTCTAAATCTGTGACTATTTTTGTGTTTCCTAGTCAGTAATCCTAAGTGCTATAAATAAAGACTTGTAGTAAAAGACCATGGTCAGCTTATACATGGGAGGCCGTTCACTCAGGGGAAATACACCCTTGCTTTCTGTACTTGCTTTCTTGTTAAGCAATTGCCACAGACAATTTAAGGATTTTGCTTTTCAAACAGAATTAATTCATGAAAGGGTAGATAAGACAGAAACCTACACTCATTAACCCCGCTGCCTCTTCCATCCTGGTGATTCTAAAGCCTAACAGAGTTTCTTCTGAATCTGAATTTCAAGATATGAAACTGTAAAGCACAATTGACTCTGAAGTGCTTTGTTTCAGTTCCTCCTCAGTGTGTGAAGGGTATATTTTAAAGACAAGTCTATGGCTAGTTTTCTTTTGCCATCAGAGAAATGATTCACGAATATGTTTAGCAAATACTCTCAGATTTCTCACATAAACAACCACACAGATTTAACGTAATTTGCTGGGAAAGTCTGAAAAACCAAAAGCTGCTAGCAGCTTTGCTATAGTCAGTATTTTAATAAAGAAAATTGGAAACAATTATTTGAAGACTACACCATATACCAGCATTGTATTTCAGATTTACTGGATGTGAATGAGTTTTAGAAAGGACTTTTGTATTGACAAACCATGTAAGATGCCTTTCACCAAACTGTAGCTTTTTGTTTACTCTGGCATTGTATAAAATGAAATGAACAACAAAATCTGTCACCACAGAGTTTAAAGGGAATAGAAATGAAGATAAAGAGAACTCCTGTCTTGAAATGCTTCATGCCACATGAACCACTATGACATAATCAAAATGTTTCTTCCTGTGCTAAACTATGTCAATTTTACACTGCGGCCACCATTAGATACACAGCATGAGGCTACTGTACTCTATCTGTGGAATCTTTCACCTCATCTCTTCAGTAACTAGAAAATCATGAGGAGAAAAAAAAAAAACCCCTGCTTATCAGTATGCTCAGCTAAAACGACCACTTGAAACAACTAATTTCACATACCCAAGAGCAAAAAGGGAGTTGGAAGTCCTACCTAACTGACTGCCACATGACTTGGACAAACAGATAACTCGTGAGCACCCTGGAGCCAGATCCTTCAGTGCAAGCTCCTGTCAATAATTCACTTCTACCTTCAAGTTGGCCCCAGTCCTAAAGAAATTCTGGAAACCAAGCATAATACTGCAAATAACAAATGTGTTTTCAAGACTGTAGGAAGGGGAAGAGAAAGTGGACAAGGTCTATCAAGACAACTGGTCTGACTGAACAGAGAAGAAATTACAATTAATTTATAAACATATGTTGCTGCATAAAACTAAAAAAAAAAAAAGAAAGAAAGAAAAAAGAAAAACCTCAGCATTAGAGAAGTAAATCAAAACTCAAAAAATAAGGAAAAGAGATAATGGGTATAAAAACATTTTAATTTTAGGCTCGGTGCCTGTAGCCCCAGGTACTTGGGAGGTTGAGGCACGAGAATCGCTTAAGCCCAGGAGGTGGAGGTTGCTGTGAGCTGTGATGCCAAGGCACTCTACCCAGGGAGACAGCTTGAGACTCTATCTCAAAAAAAAAAAAAAAAAAGAAGAAATTTTAAGTTTAAAGTGTTGCTTAAACAAAAATGATTACAATTCTATCCAAAAATAGCAAGCTCATTCAAAGTGACAGGCAGCAGTTCTTTCAAAATGTTAGAACTTTTAGAAGTACTGGTGTGGCCCTGCATATTGTTTTCTTCTTGGAAGTTCATTCCCTGTCCCTCACCCTATATATCTATTTGGAAATCTACAATTCTACAGAGTAAGAACAGGGAATATGGAAGGTCCTAATACTGCATTTCAGAATCTTAGAAGAAAGAATTTTTTAAATAATCGGGCCAATTAAATGGCTTAAGAGTTGAGAGTGAAACCAGGAAAGCCATGTTGCTGGCCCAGGGTTATGAGGCTCCAGGCAGCAGGGCTCGGGGATGGGGATGAGGACCCAGAGGAACCGCGTGTCATTCCTTTACTCTCTCCTATCACTCAACTGCCCTTTCTTGATAAGAAGAAACAGATAAAAACAGATTATTATAAAAGTGAAATTCTTGTCTGAACACTCAGATGTGTTTTCCTATATACCATATCACTACCTCTTCCTCTACAAATACATCTCCTTAGATGAGTGGACAACACATGACCTCCCACTTGTGAACGACTTCCCACTTCTCCCCATCTCCAACCTGCTGGGCTCTTAACCTGTTGTAGACTATATCCTGTTTTATTAAGGTTCTACTAAAAAACAAATACTTTTACATGACAGAAACTATATCCTGATTATTCTTCTTCTTCTTTTTTTTTTTTTGGTAGAGACAGAGTCTCACTTTATCGCCCTTGGTAGAGTGCCGTGATGTCACACAGCTCACAGCAACCTCAACTCCTGGGTTCAGGCGATTCTCTTGCCTCAGCCTCCCCAGTAGCTGGGACCCCGGGTACCTTCCACAACGCCCTGCTGTTTTTTGTTGTTGTTGCAGTTTGGCCGGGCCGCGTTTGAACCCGCCACCCTCGGTATAAGGGGCCGGCGCCTTACTCACTGAGCCACAGGTGCAGCACTATCCTGATTATTTTTAACAAAACCGGAATCATACTTATGGGATAATAGTTTATAAAGCATGTTAATTTGGGAAATTTTTCTTAAAGAAAAAAACCGAGGTGAATTTAGAAACATACTTTATACTAATCATGAGAATCACTGCTTCACCCTTGGCTCTCCTTATTATCTGTCTACGTAAGATTTTGGAATGAAATGTAATTCTCAAAGATCTTTTTCTTTTTCTTTTATACAATAAATTCCTTTACAATAGTGTTTCAAGGGATAACACTAACGAAATTAATGAACTCTTCCAAAATGGATGAAAAAAAAAATAAAAAAGACACTGTTATTCTTTTTAGACAAGCAGAATTATTAAAATGAGTTGATCAATATATATCCTTCTCATGAAAAAGATTTTTCTAGAGGAAGACCAGGCTCTCACCACTCCAGTCTGCAAGCAGAAAAGCATCACCACCTTCCCACTATGCAGACTATAGACCATGGGAAACCTCCGTCCTGTGCCCCATCTACTAACTTTAGTATGTCAGGACTGCAACTTTTTTTCCTGGTAATTACTGTGAACAGAATTAAGCTTGAACAAAGGATAAGGATAGAATCATTTCTTCCATGTTGGTTCCAGCAGAGGTAATGAAAAATTAAGAAGAAAGTAGATGGATAGTAGAATTGTGGTTACAGCTATTCTATAAAACAAAGATTTGTCTCTGTAAGCCCCCCCACCATGACATTATTCCTTCTATTTAGAAGCACTTTTGAAAAACAACTGTCAGATGCAATACCATCTTGTTGGTATGTAGTGAATTAAATAAAATTTTATTTGAGACATTGAAATAGAACTAAGTTTCAAACCTGTCGTCCAGTCCCTTGTGATCAGTGCTGCTTCCTACCTCCGCATGTTTTCGAATCTTTGTGGGTAAAAGAGTCCTGTAAATCCTCCCAGCGCCAGAAACAGCATCACTCACACATCTGGCTGAATCCTGCCAGCCCCCTGGCCAGCTTGTGGTCTTCGTTGTGCCGCCACACATCTTTTAAGTGGTCTGACGTTCATCAACATGGACTTGGACACAAATCCTGAAGTTCCTTTGTTATTTGAGGGATAGTCCACAGTGACCAGCAGTTCTAAACAATCATTTCACTCCCTACGTAGTATGTGAGAAAACTATTTGGCAGCAGTCTACTAATTTCCTCTTTCAAAAGTTAAAAAAAAAGGAGGGGGGGAACATTGACTTGTTACGTAAATTAAGCCTGCCAATGATTTAGGAAGTCAGATGCATCCATCAAATTATAAAACACACTGTCTGCAAATTCATTATAAACACAGACAAGTCCAAATCTCCCTTCCTACTTTTGTTCCTAAGCTTGTACTCCAGTTAGCAAAAGACAAAACACTCAACAGGTTGAGCAGCTTAGAATGACTCACTCCATCTGTCTTCTCTAGCTAGAGATTGGATAGTAGTCAATTAATTGGTCATAAGACCTATTCCTATGGCTCTGGGCAAATGCAGTGACTTGCCTTCAGCTGCAAGGTTGTTCTGACATTGGCCACACCACCCTCTTTAATGGCTGTCATGTGAGCAAGTGTCAGCTGATAGGTCTTACTCTGCAACCTTGCAAAATCCTATCCATACCAAGTGAGGAGTGGTTACCCACAACAGCCAAATGTAGGACTTAATAATATATGGTAAGTACCATGCGGGCGGGAGGCACAGAGTAGGGACATAGCCTTCCTTTAATATAAGAAAAAAAAAATTGGTATGAAAAAATAAGAATGATAATAAGAAGCCATAAGCCCTCCTAAACTGATTTCCTGGGCATATCCAAGTTAAGAAAGCTCTGAACTAGTGGAACCCAAGCACAAAAAACAGTTCAATTTTGGCTTCAGACCCTAAACATGAAATATGAGAATATAGCATCTGAAGGCCAGGTGTTAGGGCTCATGCCTGTAATCCTAGCACTCTGGGAGGCTGAGGTGGGTGGATCGCTTTAGCTTGTAAGTTCCAGACCACCCTGAGCAAAAGCAAGACCCCTGCCAGGCGTTGTGGCAGGTGCCTGTAGTGCCAATGCCTTGGGAGGATGAGGCAAGAGAATTGCTTGAGCCCAAGAATTTGAGATTGCTGTGAGCTATGACACCATGGCATTCTACCAGGGGTAAGAAAGTGAGACTATCTCAAAAAAAAAAATATATATACACACACACACACATATATTTATTTAGCATCTGAAAAATGCTATAGAATCAATATGATTATATAAGTTCATGAAGAAAACATTTTACTAGAAATACAAATCGTAAGTCCCTACAATATAGGGAAAATCTTGATACACAAAACTACAAGGGATCACCCCTATTCTTTTTCCTCTTCTTAGTCCTGTAATCTGGCTGAAGAAAACATTACTGTACCTCTAAAATCTGAGGAACACTTAGCTGGCTCTTTGGTTTCAGAAAGTTTTAAATATATCTCTACATACAGCAGCCACATATTTCAATCCACAAGTGAGAAAAAAGTTAATCATGTCATGGAAGAGCTCTCGGTTCCCTTAAGACATTATTACATATGTAACTCATAAAATTCCTTCGTAATGAAGCCCCCAGAAAGTTCTTAAATATACCCTCTCTGAGAAAAAAGACTGTAACACACCTATGACAACAACTGGACTTCTCTGTGTCACAAGCTAAATTGATAGGATCAAGGTAAAAACAATTACAAGAAAAAATCACTTCATTTTTCCATGAAGGGAAATTCGTCTTGAGCTTAAAGCTTAACTGCCATGACCACAGGCTGATCATGGGTTCTTTTTTTTCCCTTGAACTGTCTTTAAAAGTCACTTTCTTTTTTTAATAAAGAATCAGAAGATTACTTCTGCACGCATCAGTCAGCTCAGTGAGCAAAGGCTAAAGGTGGAGCCTCCATTCAGCACCATCTTGCCCGCCTAGCGAGCGGTGCCCCAAATCACTGCCTCCAATTTACCTAAGGTTTAGCTACTCTAAAAATCACAGGAGAAATCAAAGTATGGGTTCCATGCAGGGGCTTTGAAAATGCTCCGTGAATTTTACAAAATATGTAGTGGAAGTGCTGGGGAACTACATCTCACTTTTTATATATAAAAGATGAGTTTTAGTTTTAAAACTTAAATCTCTAAATGACACTTCCCCAGGATCTGACAGAACATAAACTCTCTATTTAAACATCTATTCTGTATATACTTTTACCTAGCAGTTGGCACTAAAACTGTTCAATCATTCTAATACATGGCTTTTACCTTTCCCAGAGGCTCAAAAAAATGTTATAAAGATGCAAATTTTATTCCCTATCCAGGTGGTACAAACATTTCAAACGATGGGAATAATAGGAGACAAAAATGACAACATGCTCACTGAGGACATTTGGATGAAATAAGGATCTAACTGCATTCAGAAAGAGCTCTCTTAAACAGAAACTAAACCAAACTGCACGGGTGACTCTCACCCTCTGTGTGCCTCCTTCATTCAGGAAGCCATCTCCAGGATTGAGTGCCAGGTCCTGTGTCACCTAACTTCAGTCGGCACACTTTTACCCCCATATCCCTGGCGAAGCAGTGTACAAATGTTAGCTTGTACAAACACAATTTGCTGGGCCTATCCTCAGGGTTTCTGATTAAAGCAGTTCTGAGGTTGAGCTTGAGAATTTACATTTCTAACAAGTTCTACAAGGTTAGGAATCACTTCCTTAGTAAAAGTTTCATCTTCCCCAAGAAGACTTTCCTGAGTACCTAGGCTAGAAGATCCTTTTGGTCTTGAATTCTTCTATATTATTATTATTTTGAAGGCAGGATCTCTGTCACCCTGGGTAGAGTGCTGTAGTGTCAAAGCTCACAGCAACCTCAAATTCTTAGGGCTCAAGTGATCCCCATGCCTCAGCCTCTCACGTAGTTGGGACCACAGGAACCTGCCACAACGCCCAGCTAGCTTTTTTCTATAAGTAGAGACAGGGTCTTGCTCGTGCTCAGGCTGGTCTCAAACCTGTGAGCTCAAGTGATTTACGTACCTTGGCCTCCCAGAATGCTAGGATTACAGGCATGAGAGAAAAATTAACTATGTCATGGAAGAGCTCTCGGTTCCACTCCTCTATGTATTTTTAAACACCTAATAATTGCTTTACAATAGTGCGTATGTCTGTCTCATGATCCTAACTGGATTATAAATTCTGAATATAAAAACTGGGTCTTGACATTCATCTTTGTATATGCTATAGGTTTTACCCATGGTAGATGCCAAACAGATACTTTCTGACTGGTTTAGTAACAGTAAACATTTGCATTAAAGCTATGATATGTACCTATCTACAATAAGCAGTGGGCTTCTTTGGCAGTCAGTCCAGTGAGTAGACTCTGCTCAGTACCTGTGCACTCACACTCCATTGGGCCATTTCCCTCTCATTCACTATAGCACAAGTTCCTATAGACTGGTGTTTTTCAACTTAAACTTCTGTGGCATACTTAAATTATGTTGCTCAAAGAAATGATTAAAAAAAAAAAAGGAATATACTTACTGTGCTTTTGAAAATAATTTAATTAACAATATTTAAAAATTTTCACAACACACTTAAGATCCTATTGGGGCACACTAATGTGCCGTGGCACATCAATAGAAAATCACTGTGACAGAGGCTTTAACG
This sequence comes from Perodicticus potto, assembly GCA_963574655.1. Classification (NCBI taxonomy): domain Eukaryota; kingdom Metazoa; phylum Chordata; class Mammalia; order Primates; family Lorisidae; genus Perodicticus; species Perodicticus potto. The sequence continues at coordinate 11,663 of CAUYRH010060335.1, forward strand.
TCTTGTCAATGTGACTACTGTATCTGAACAGAAAGGACTTTCAGATTTTTTAAAAGTGAAAATACCATTTCCTCTGTTATTCTGCTTAATAACCCTTAATTCTTCAAAACCTGATAAGATGTTATAAAGGAGAAATGTGTATCAAAACATAACTATGGTACTGTGACCACAAATTTCCTCTTGTTTAAATGGGAGCCCTAAAATTTCTTCAGTAAATGGAAAATAGTAATTATATCACCACAATCTTTCTTCTGAGACATCAGGGCAGCTCAGAGAGTGACTAAGAGAAGGTGTGTTTAGACCTCCTTTCCCTCAATCCAACCTCCCTGTTCTCTCAATCTTCTCCTTCTTTAAACGGACTTATACTTTCATACAGGTATCCATACTGATTTTCATTATCATGCTGGGTACCCTGCTCTTAAATATCAAATAATATGCTTAATTTATCCATCAACCTTTCTCATAACCCTCTACAGGCCAAGTTCTCTAAGTTCATCCAAGTATCACAGAAAATAATTTGGGTTATCCAGAGTTTACACATTTACAAAATTGTCTACAATCACTGACTGGACACCCATACTCCACCTGCAGTTCAATATACTGAACCGCTGGAACTGCTGCTGCCACCACTGATACTTTCAGGATACAGATGAACGTAATAAAACACTGTCAGGATGGACCAGAGAAGAAAGTCTGATGAATCCATGTGTCGTGGAAGGAAGAGAGAATTATTGGTTCAATTTTTAAGCTGCTATTTGTACTATCTGCAATCTCACATCCCGAGTACTAAGTGCCAAGTTATTAGTCAGTAAATGGCCTAAGTATTTTAGATCATCGGAGGCAAATATTTGGTAATCAAAACACAAGTCCAACCTCTTTGCCCATGGCCAAACTTTCCAGCCAACCAGAACACTGTTCCCTGTTATACCCAGACTCCTCTTCCTCTAAATCTTTCCAGCATAGTACTCTCAGGACCCACCTCCAATCCAAGATTTGACATCTGAAGAATAGCCCATTCCCATGCCTTATGTAGGGTTAAAAGAATTAAAGTCAGTAAAGTTTCAAAGTATTCATGAATTTCTGTATTCCTTTGACTACTCTTCATGTGATAAAAAGCAGCAATGGTAAAATGTAATGAAAAAGTAATTCAAAGGCCACAATTAAGGTGAGTTTGAAAAGAGGAAAAAACTAAGGCGAATGTAGCTCCCCAAATAGTTCAGTCTAATTATTATTATTTAATCAATCTTTCTATCAAAAAACTTTCTCTGCCTATTCACGTTACCTTAATGAGCAAAAAGGAATAAAACAAGAGGGAGGGAGCGGCAGAGGGGGGTTATGATCCATAGCACCATAACTGAGCTCCTCTTTATTGGAGGGGCTCCAATACTCCTTTTTCCTCCATGCCTTCTTTTTATACTCCTTTTTCCTCTGTGCCCAAGAACGATTGATCAAGAACCTTTCTACCAGTGATTTTCAAAGCCTTGTCCCTGAAGGAGACACAAAAAGGTTATAGGATGCTGTTTCTTTATATGAGTATGTTGTACCCAGCATACGAGAACACTCAGCAAGAAGAATACACACACTTTTCTATGTGTATAATTCAAAATGAAGTTTATTAAAAACAAAAGCCCTCATCCTCAGCTACAGTGAACTAGTGGACTACAGTGGACTAAAGAAAGGGGGCATTAGAGAATTTTTGAAGCAGCGCACTTTAGGGGAACGGACTTTAGAGACAGATCCAGGTTTGAAATAAAGTCTGTCCATCTGTGGCTGTTTGCACAGATGTGATCATGGATTGCTCCCCTAACAGCTAAATAACAACACGTCCTCACAATGCAGTTCAGTGTGCAATCAAAAAACAATATACATGTCCTGTGCCATCTATACTCAACTGACAAGCTCAGTGCTCAGGAAATTTGGCAATATGTACAAATTCAGTCGTACAGAGTAGATAATTCCTGTGGTTAGCCAGATCCACCGAGTGCTTACTTTATGTGCTAGGCAGCATTCTATGTGTTCCATTTAATCACAGGAAGTAGACAGGTAGCAACATCTTAACAGACAGGGAGAATGAAGCGCTGTCCAAGGATGTAGCTTTTCAGTAGCAGAGCCATGAATGAAGTCTGGACACCCTTGCTCATGAGTTAATCCACCTTGCTCATCTGCGCACTATTTTGCGTCTGTCTATGGACAGATTTGAGAAGAGGTTAGGAGGAGGCAGGTGGATATCATGACTGGTAAATGATTTCTCCTATATCTCAAACCCCATGTCACTCAGAATGTTTACATTCTCACTAATTCAGTCCACTGAGGGTAAGGCCTCAGTCACGTCCTTTGTGGGTGACTATGTGTCTTGACGGACACCTTGCCATGAACCCTGCCCTACTCTCCTGTAAACAAGCTCTGTGTAGGAGCCAAGCACACCAGCCACCTCACAGGATCCCACTTTGCCCTGCACACTCTCCACCCTGACCAGTCTGGCACTTTAGCCAGGGGGCAGACTCCTCAGCAGAGTGATTTTTTTTTAATCCACATAAAGTTAGCTTAAATGTATAATAAAACCAACCAGTATTATTGCTTTAACTTAAAATGTAGAACTACCAGGGAGATAATTTAGTTTTCAGATTAAGGTAACAGTTCCACACAGGGTGACTTGCAGTTCTTAGTTATAAACTTGATTATTTTCTACTCCTTTGAAGAGCAAAGCATTCGGCACCCACCACTCAGAAGGCACTTGGTAATGGAAAGGCTGAATGAGTGAGCGACATGGCCTCATAAAATCTGTGAGACATAAGACGATTCTTATGTTATAAGGTTAAATTAGAAGGATACAAAATTGTATAGGCACTTTGGTAATAAGTGTGCTTTTTAAAAAACAAAAGTAGAAAAAGGAAATATCAGAATACTTTCGAGTAGCCAGACTAAGGATGCTTTTTTAAAAAGTCTATATTTTCCAATTTTCCAATGATAGGCATGTATTATTTACAAACATAAAGTAAAACTTTCTTTAAAAATTCTTGCCAGTAATGATTTCTTTATTCTCTAGAAATTCTGCAGACTTTATTATAAGGAAATTGTCAGAGTCGAAACAGTCTCGGACAGCTGAAAGGAAAAGCAAAGCCCTTACCTTGTAAGGGTGGGATTCTACTCACACAATTTTTTTCCTTCAAAATAATTGCTATCAATAATATTTATATAAGCCAGCAAAAGTATATAACTGCAGCTATTTACCCTCTTAAAGTATCTAACTAAAAAAAAAAAAAAACAAAACTCCACAATTTCCACTTGTTTACTACCAAGCAGCAACACAATATACGTAACAATGAGAGCAATTTTTAAACCACACACATTATATTTTCTCTGAAAAAGTGCCATTCAAAAGCTATCTGACCAAGTACCAGCATGCAGACAACATAGAGATAAGGAAAAAAACCCATGAAACTCCAGGAAATCCCCAACGTAATAAATGAGACAGCAGCCCTGGGAGTAGGCGTCAGTGAAGCAATGTTGCATATGATATGAATTACACGAAAAAGAGGCCGCCAGGTCAGGCCTGTTAACCAGAGGTTGTGAGGCTCTGCAGTGTAACTTACCGCTTACAAAAAAGGGCAGTGCTTGTCTTTGCATCTCATAAAATGATTCATCTTTTAGAATCAGTGAAAGAACCAGTAATTTAGATAAAGACTTTTCATGATTTTTTTAAAGCTTTATAATCGTTTTTTAAGATCTACAATCTTTTTTCCTTCTGCATGACTTTTACAACCCATGTCCATGTTTCAGAGGATTATTTCTAAGATTGCCAAAAATTAGGAACACATTAGCTAACAACAAAATGTTAATTACATAATTTCTAAACTTTCACTGTGATTTCAAGCCAGGTTGTCACTAGCACGCGGATCCAGGAAAGGTATCCATAGTCCAGACCTGTTCCAGCTCTTGCCCAGGGCCTCACCTCTGCAATCACCCACAAGTCTCTTGCTCTCCCTAAGTCATGCAATCAGGCACCCAGTTACACAGAAAAGCAGAAGGTGTCTCAAGGAGTTGTTGCAGAAATTCTCATTTAACACAACTGCTCACTCAACGTACCTGACAGAACATGGCTCTACAGCAGCTTCAGTTTTCAGTGTTCCCACTCTCCCCACCAACATAGGCACCATTCTTACGGAAATTGTATAATTCATCAGAAGCACGTCTGAAAAAATACATGGTGATGCGCTCTTGACTTTGTCCCTCGTCCTTCCATTTAGATGTACAGCTATAACATAATTATACTTCTCTGTTGATGCTTTGGAACTTTCTGTTGTTGATGCCTGGATCACTCAACATGCAACACAGAGCTGTTCGATCAAAGTCAAGTCCTAAGATGCCGTCAGTATTTAGAAGCAGCAGCTCACATGCCCAAAACCACAAGTGAAGCTTTAGCCACCATGGCTGAGCCTGAAAACCTATATGGTAAAGCTTCTATCCCCTGTACCTTCCCATAAGCCTTGTTCCATTCAGGTAAGTTATATGCCTGGGGCCACCACTAAACAGGTCTGTGAATCTTCCAGGAAAAGAGCATTTTCACAAAAAGGTCTCTTTATTACATTTGTAACATTTTAAAGCATTTATTGGCCAGGTGTAGTGGCTCATACTTGTAATCCTAGCACTCTGGGAGGCCAAAGTGGGAGGATCCCTTGAGATCATGAGTTCAAGACCAGCCTGAGCAAGAGCTCAGAACCCATCTCTACTAAAAATAGAAAAACTAGCTGGGTGTTATGGTGGGCACCTGCAGTCCCAGCTACTTGGGAGGATGAGGCAGGAAGATTACTTGAGCCTGCGAGTTTGAGGCTGCTGTTAGCTAGGCTGAGGCCATGGGACTCTAACCTAGGGAACAGAGTAAGAGTCTCTCTCTCTCTCTCAAAAAGAAGAAAAAAAAGCTTTCATGAATTTTTTAAATACTTGTAACATGGAGATAAAACTACTTACACCATAGGAATAAATAATTCCAATTATAGTTTCCTGTATGTGATATTAAGGCCAAACAACCAGTTTTATCTGCAGCATATGGTGCTCCTGGCTCCCTCTTGACTCAGACAAATGGCCATATAGCATCTTCCATGACAGCTTCCAATGATACCACCCAAGTCCAAGCCCTATGTTTTCCCAGGCCTGCTACACAAACTTCTTACTGGTACCTCTCACACACTTGGCCTGCTACAAATCCATTCAGTGGAATCACCAATGTTTGTAACAGAATAACAAAATTAATGAAAATTACTCAAAGAAATCTATGTAGAGGTTAAGTTAGTGACAGCAGATGCTTCTCTTCTGTTTTTCTTCAGTTCTGGTTTGACAGCAATACCTAGCATAATGTAGCTAAAATTAAAAGCTTCCTATATAATACATTTGTCACTGATAAGTTATTGAAAGTGAGAAAGACTCGCAAAGTGCTTTAAGTTCTAATACCATAAGGACTAAAAAAGCTGCGTGGGAGTTGAGACAAATCAATTTATGAGAAGGCTGGGAAATCAAACATTGGGGAAAAGTATTTAACTCTGAATCAGCAGACTCTCATTTCTCTGAGTCAGTTCCTCATGACGAGGCTGAGTAGTAGGAACTCTGAGGATGACAGCAACCAGACGAGGAGTCACCGTCAGCAGTGTCCCTGCCAAGAGAGGGTGTCATACCAGGGAAAAGAAACCTGGACAAGCAGCAAGAGCTAGATCTAATTCTGGTAGCCTAGTCACTCAGTACCCATGTGACTCTGGGGAAAGACACTCAGACTCTCTGAGCCTCAGTTTCCTTAGCTATAAATGAAAGGGTGATGATGATACTTACTCCATCTATCTTGGAGGGTTGTTAAAGATGTTCAATGGAAGCATCTGAAAGTCCCTTTGGAGAAGTACAAAGCTCAGAGAAATGTGAAATATTATTTTATTTCTTTTTTGAAACAGTCTCACTTTGTTCCCCTGGGTAGAGTGCCATGGCATCATCATAGCTCACAGCAACCTCAAACTCCTGAGCTTAAACTATCCTCTTGCCTTGGCCTCCTGAGCAGCCGGGACTACAGGCACCCACCACAACATCTGGTTAATTCTTCCATTTTTAATAGACACAGGGTCTTGCTCTTGCTCAGTCTGGACTCGAACTCCTGAACTAAAGCAATCCATCTGCCTCCGGCTCCCCGAGTGTGTTATTTTTATATACAAAGTCTAAAAGGACTCACTGTCCTATTTGAGTTGCTAAGCTCATAGACAACTGCATTGTATTCATACAACATGAAGCCAAGATAAATAACTTCAGCTACAATGACATCTGGCAAATAATGATGTTTCCCAAAAGAAAGTCAATCCCCTCCTCACCCCACAGTCACCCCCTAAAAATGTAGATAATTGTCTGAAAGCTCTAAGCAATTAGCACTCTAAAATAGACTTTTTACTAAGTTTGGTGGGAACAATAAACTCTAGAACAAATTAATGTAACAGCTAGAAAATTGTATCTATGAAATAATTAGCTTTCAAATTAATACAAGGCATTCTCTCTTCTACTGACAAATCCCCCTTTAAACACTGGCATACCCTCAATCACATCAATTTCCCCTTCTGAAATACCCTTCCTGTAAATCTACAAGCCAAATCCTTTACATTCTTTCAGGACCCAAACCAAAGGCCACCTGTTCTGTTAAAAACTTCCCACAATGGCCCTTTTTCTGAAAATGTTTCAACATCTGTAACAGGTGGACAGAGTTGACTCTATATACAATGCCTCCAAAGGATTCTCTATTCACTTCTTATAGCTCAAAACCTCCCCAACTACCACCAAGGTTAGACTTTCCCCTTGGCTATCCTTTACCACAGTGAAAACAGTCCCTGTGTCTTACACATTGCCATGATCACGATTTAGTGAAGAACAGCTGCAAGCCAGGCACAATCCCATAAAAGAACATGTGTGGAAGTGGTATTTAGTCAAGGCTACCTTGGATCTGCATTTTTGCATAAATACTTTCAAAGTTAGTGCTTTTGTTGCTCTTTTAAGGTATGAATCTCTCCTCACATCTCATCAGATACGAGAATGTTAGAATGTCCAGGAGGAATTCCTGAGCCAGATGATAGACTTTTTAAAGACATGGACCACATCTTTAATTTCTTTTGTGTTTTGCTTGTACAGTTAAGCTAACACTGAACAGAGAAAAGACACTTAGTAAGTGGTTCTTAAATTAGATTCTTTTAAATGAACCTCTTTTCTGTCATATTTAGTAAGGCTGTCTTGCAAATAGCTGTTCACCTAAGTTGTGAAAATAGTCAATCTCTTGGGGACAAAACCTCTTTATATCATGGCCTGATTTGACACAGATTCAGACTTTCTTCTGAAAAATAATTATACATTTGAAAATCTGAGTGTATTTGATTCTCCCAAAACCCAAGTGATATCAGGTCTTAAAAGAATTCAGTCCCATTCCATCCAGTAGGATTGTCATGAATGTTGACTGCATTTTATTTATTACTAAAGAATTTCCAAGGAAAATGAATAAACTTCTTAGGGAGACGTTTTCTTAGCATCCATGACAGTAATTTTTTTACATTCACATACACTAGCAACTTTGAGGACACTACAAATACAACTGGGCCCAAGAATTTGATCTTTAGGGCAGCACCTATGGCTCAGTGGGTAGGGCGCCAGCCCCATATACTGAGGGGTGGGGGGTTCAAACTCAGCCCCAGCCAACCTGCAACAACAACAACAAAAAAACAGCTGGACATTGTGGCAGGCGCCTGTAGTCCCAGCTACTCGAGAGGCTGAGGCAAGAGAAATCGCCTCAGGCCAGGAGTTGGAGGTTGCTGTGAGCTGTGTTAATCTACAGCACTCTACCGAGGGTGATAAAGTGAGACTCTGTTTCTACAAAAAAAAAAAAAAAAAAAGAACCATTTCAAATAAATGAAGGTATGAAGGAGAAAAGAAGGTAAGTTGAAATTACCAAATAGATTATACATATTTCCTGAAAGTGTGAAAACATGAGACCTTCCCTGAATTAAGGAAA
>CAUYRH010060336.1:0-32270 GCA_963574655.1 Perodicticus potto
GAATACTATTGTTACAACTCCTAACCACTAATCATACCATGAAAAACACTGGTTATCGGGCAGCGCCTATGGCTCAAAGGAGTAGGGCGCCAGCCCCATATGCCGGAGGTGGTGGGTTCAAACCCAGCCCCGGCCAAAAACCTCAAAAAAGAAATAATAATAAATTAATATATATATATATATATATATATATGTATATATAAATTTATAAAAAAAAAATACCAACATCCTACTTTCAAGATTTGGAAAAAATGATTCTGCATTTTGTATGCAACCTAAGCCGGGTGTATCACCATAGCAGATTTGAGGCTGTATTACAAGGCCATAGTGGTCAAGAAAGCATGGTACTGGCACAAAAATAGAGACACAGATACTTGGAATCGTATAGAAAACCTGTAAATAAAACCAACAACTTACAGCCACCTAATTTTTGATAAACCAAACAAGAGCATTCACTGGGGGAAAGACTCCCTATTCAATAAATGGTGCTGAGAGAATTGGGTATCCATATGTAAAAGAATGAAACTGAATCCGCACCTTTCTCCACTCACAAAAATTGACTGAAGATGAATAAAGGACTTAAATTTAAGGCATGAAACGATAAAAATCAAAGAAAGAACTGGAAAAACACTGGAAAATATCAGCCTGGGGAAAGACTTTATGAGGAAGACTGCCATGGCAATAGCAACAACTGCGATAATAAACAAATGGGACTTAATTAAACTGAAAAGCTTCTGTACAGCCAAGGAGACAACAACCAAAGCAAACAGACAACCTACCCAATGGGAAAGGATATTTGCATATTCTGAATCAGACAAAAGTTTAATGACCAGGATCTATAAAGAACTTCATTTACCAGAAAAAAAACAACAATCCCATATATCAATAGGGAAGAGAGATGAATAGAATCTTCTCTAAAGACGACAGACGAATGGCCAGTAAACACTTGAAAAAATGCTCATCATTTCTTAATTATTAGAAAAATGCAAATTAAAACCACCCTGAGATATCATCTAACTCCAGCGAGAATGACCCATATGACAAAATCTCAAAATTGCAGATGCTGGCGCGGATGTGGAGAGAAAGGAACATTTTTACACTGCTGATGGGACTGCAAACTAATACAACCTTTTTGGAGGGAAGTATGGAGAAACTTCAAAGAACTCAACCTAGACCTTCCATTTGATCCTGCAATCCCATTACTGGACATCTATCCAGACGAAAAAAAGAAAACTTTTATCATAAAGACACTTGTACTAGGCTGTTTATCGCAGCCCAATTTACAATTGCTAAAACGTGGAAACAGCCTAAATGTCCTTCAATCCAGGAATGGATTGGTAAGCTATGGTATATGTACACCATGGAATATTACTCAGCCATCAAAAAAATGGAGATTTTGCAGCATTTGTACTAACTTGGATGGATGTGGAACACATTATTCTTAGTGAAACATCACAGGAATGAAGAAGCATGAATCCTATGTATTTAACTTTGATATGAGGACAATTAATGACACAGTGGGACATGGGGGAAGGGGAGAGCAGACAAAGAGAGAATGAGGGAGGGGGTGAGGGCAAGAAAACAAAAAAAAAGAAAAGAAAATAGTGACTAATTCTTACATAAATTGGATTCAATTTTGACCAAAGTACATTACTTAAACATTAATTTTTAATTTAACTTGTTAATATGTTGTTTAGGATATTGCATTCTCATTTGAAGTGAAATATGTTTGTAATTTCCCTTTATAACAATATATTTTCTCCAATTTTAATATTAGGTGTATCCAGATTAAGTACAATGATTTTGAAATATTTCTCATTTTTCTATTGTCTATAAGGTTCGGCATGATCTGTTTTTTGAAATTATCTTTTACTTTTACTTATAGAATATTAGTTGTCTATTTTTTGAGACTTTGGAAAAAAAAATAAGAAGTTAACTGATGACTCCATACTGAGCCTCAGAGACAAAGCATTCTATAATAGACATACTTTTATTTGATAATGTGAACATTACTTTCTTTGATTATTAATATTGCTTAACATTTTGATGCAGTAATCGTCTGATTTCTTTTCTGAATGTATTTATCTTCGTTTATTCTTTACGAGGTTTTTGTTTCTAGTCCTTATCTTAAACATTGTTAATGTTATTAAATTTTAAGCCTTTTTAATTCTGTGAACGCAAAAAGTGGAAACCTAATAAATACATGTATATGTAAAAATTAAAAAAAAAAGTGATTTCTGAAACAGGGAAAAAAAAAGAAAATACAACTATCACTTGGAGATCATTGCAACTATAGATTCTAATCCTATCATTTCCCTTATAGAATATACAGTGGAACACTTATGTCCCCATCTCTTAACTGCAAGAGTCTTTCCTTTCATCCTAACTCCCATCTCCTTTGAAGTAAACGCTTAACTGAACATTGCTAATTGGGACACTGTAGCATGATGGCGGGGGGCAACTATACAGGAGAGAATACTAACAAAGTCTAATGTTTATTAATTATGTATAATAGTTTAAGCAAGGTAGGGTGCTAACATCTTTACACACATGTTCCCACTCAAGCCTCCAATCCTAATAATACATTTTTATCTTCATTTTACAAAAGAAAAAACTAAGGTTGTCAAGGTTAATCAGCTTGGCTAGATTTACAGCATGTAAGTGACAGCCCTGCAGTTGCAATCACTATCCTAATACTAGCTTCTATTAGAATTACTACTATATAAATTAGAAAAAAGAGAAAAAGCAGTGCAGGTAATGATAGTTGAGGAAGTTTTCAGAAAAGAATAGGCTTTTAAAGGTAGGCCCTAGACCAGCCATGACACACCAGTGTGCTGTGAGAGGATCCCAGGTGTACTGCAAACATTTTTAAAGATAATTAATTAAAATATTTTCAAAAGAAGTTCAAAGCACAGTAAGTATTTTTTTTTTTTTACTCTTTTAGGATCAACCTAATTTAAGTGTGCTATGAAAGTTTAACTATAGTTAAACTCAAGTGTGCTGTGAGATAATGATGGTTGGAAAGGACTGCCTTCCTAGAGAATAAATAACAAAGAACATAACTAGAATTAGCCATGTTGTCCATTTCCTAAGTGGTAGATATTATTTTCCTAGTTCAATCAAATTTAAAGTAGGATATACTGATTATGTTTCTTTGCTGTAACAAAATCTATGTAGAGGAAAAAAGTATTGTTCTGAAATTACCAGAGCCTTTCTTATACCAAGTTGATGAACCAACATAATTTTATCTGTCATCTTTATCATTTAGTAGTTTAATTACAAAATATACATTTTAAAGGATCACTAATACAATCAACATACATTTATGCTTACTTCATAGAATTCAGAAGATTAATTTGCCAAAGCCATTTTTAATCTTTTATTTATCTATCAGGTTTATCATGGTTTGCTTCATTTTTATAACTATTTTGATCAGATCTTAGACTTACTCAATGAATTTAATGGTAAAGAATGTAATAATCAACCATAATATTATTACTAAGAGAAAAAAAGTACTTTATTATATGTCATTTTGAGGAATGCACTGTAATAAAAACCAAGGTATCTGGTTTTTGTCTAATTTTTCAACTAAACTGTAAACCCTTGAAGCATAAATTTCATCTTTGTTTCACTATATTGTGTGCAAAGCATTTAGCCTGGCACCTTAAAGTGGGAATATAACTGAGATTCATAACAGAATTTTAAAAGTTAAAAAAGGGGCAGCGCCTGTGGCTCATCGAGTAGGGCGCTGGCCTCATATGCCGAAGGTGGCGGGTTCAAACCCCGCCTCGCTGAACTGCAAAACAGACAAATAACTGGGTGCTGTGGTGGGCGCTTGTTGTCCCAGCTACTTGGGAGGCTGAGGCAAGAGAATCACCTAAGCCTGGGAGTTAGAGGTTGCTCTGAGCTGTGTGACACCACGGGCACTCAACCAAGGGCGATAAAGTAAGACTCTGTCTCTATCCCAAAAAAAAAAAAAAAAAAAAAAGTTAAAAAGGGACAGAGATACCACCTAGTAAAACACAATGCTTGGTTAGCTAGTTTGCTTGTTAACTACTTACAGTGATTGTTGGGAGCAACTAGCCAATTTCCAAATGCTGCTAATATACAGCTTAGGCTAATGCATGTCAAATTAATCCTTATTGCCTTCACCAAATAAAGGCATAATTTACATACAACAAACCTTTGGTGGAAAATGTAAATGATCTCCTATCCTGTCCTTTTCCTTTCTTTCTTCATCTCTTCCTTCCCTCCTTCCTTTCATCTGTATGCTTTTCCTAATCACATGTGTGTGTGCACTTTCCCCAGTATTCTTTGTTTCTCTCCCTCTTCCCTTCATAGGTTTCAGGTGGCTTTTTTCGTTGTTGCTGTTGCTGCTGCTATTTTCAAATTTCTTCAATTAACCATATTATTTTGGTTACTCATTTACTTTTCTCTAATCTCTGCCTTCTCTTTTTCACTGTGGCATATTTGTAGTACTTTGGGCTTGGATGAATCAAAACATCAAAGTTATATCTGAGAATAACAATGCAAATAAAAATGCCTAACTTAGTATTATTTACATATTAGGCAGTGAACAAGTTAATTCAGTCTCCAACATTTAAGAACCTGTCAAGTGTCACTGTTTTGGGGATGTACAGGTGGATGCCATGAAGTCTCAGCCTTAAGGATCTTACGAAGCAGAGTGAATAGCAAATAAAGTTAAAAGCACTAAAGTCAAACTGCTTGTGATTAAAATCCAGTTTTGTCACTAACTAGGTATGTGATCTTGGACCAGTTATCTCTCTGCACCTCGGCTGACTCATATGAAAAATGAGTAAACTGGAATCAAAATGCCTACATTTTTTTGAGTGAAAAACACTCAAAATGTATTTTCCCATATGATGAAAATGTGAAAAATATTCAACATCAAAGAAATGTAAATATAAAGCAAAAAGTACTCCTTTTGTGTAATGAGTTGACAAACAAAAGAATAATGATACTGGTATTAGGAGAATAGGGGGGAATCATTGTCATACTTGTACGTAGTAATGTAATTGTGATGATGCTTTTTGGAAACTAATTTGGCAATAGACATTAAAGGCCCTAATAAAAAGCATATCTATTGGTCTAGCAACTCTGGAAATAAAATATGTATAAAAATGTACAAGAAATTAAATGTTTTATAAAAGCAAAGAACAAAACAAAACCAACAAGAACAAAGAAAGAAAACCAAAGGAATAAACAAAACATTCATTAAAAAGAGACCAGTTAAATAAATCACAAATTTACTACATTAATGACTTAAAAATACACACCTACATACCCAAGAGCAGTGAAAAATTATACTTAAATATTATCCTAGAAGTATGTTAATTTATGACCTATATTTCCTTTTTTTGGTATAGTTATATTTCTAAAATTTTTATTGCTATAGACCAATGACTATATCTTTGTAAACACCAAAAATTAACCAAGGGTGAGAGCACAGAAGGCAAGAGAAGGGTGATAATATGAGCTTGAGACCCATTCCTCAACTGTCAACAAATGCAAATATTGTATATCCCCATCCATGTTTGGCTATTTCTTCCTATTACATAAATCTTATTTCTCTTTGCTTCTTTTCAGGGACTCCTACCCAATCTCCTCCAGCATGCTCAGGATTGTCCTCTGTCAGGCATCCAATCTTGCCTCTACTCCTAATTCGTCCTTCAGTTCTGCATTCTTTCCTTCAGATGATAAATACCAAACTGCCTACGTTTGAATCCCAGCTTTGTCACTTGGGTAAGTTTATACTACTTTTTAGTTAATTGATCTGTAAAACAGAGAATAATAGTACCTATCTCAAAGATATTTCTTTTTCCCAAATGAGCATTCACTGGAACAAATGAAACACTTTACATAATACGCAGTACATATTAAGTGATCAAGGTTAGCCATTACGATTATGATAATCATGATTTCAACAAATGGTCTAGTAGAAATAATTAGAAAATTTCTATGAGAAGGCAGAGAGAGAAAAAATTAACTGCCCTGTACACTTATGAGCCAGAGAGCTTTGAACTGCATAATTGATGGGTAGGAGTTTGCCAAGAAAGAGAACAACAGTAGAGCAAACTATACTAAAACTAGTTCTGAGATCTGGGCAGCAAGGTCTATAATGCAGAGTTTTTTTGAAATAGATGACAAACATGGACAGAAGAGAATAGCAGACATACCATATTGTAAAGATCATCACAAATTTTGACATTTTCTTTTGTTAATTTATACAAAGGCCACCATATATGTAGGACACTGGAGACTATGTGGAAATACAGAAACAGGATAACTCCTTGATAATTCAGCATTTACTCCTAAATTATATAACCAATCTAATAAACTTGGTTATTTAGTTTCAAAACCCTACCATCTTAAAAACATTAAATTCTAAATGCTACATGTAAGTACACTAACAGCAGATGGGAGTTCTAATAGCCTGATAGGAAGACAAGGGAGAAAAATAATGCTAAACAAACAATGCTGCAACAGTCTGAACCAAACAATGTTATTGCCAATCGACAGCCCCTACAGGTCTATTCTGGGTGATGACTGTCTATCAATGAGAAATTAATTACGTAGGGAATATTCTCTTCACAACGTAGGAAAATGTGAAATATAGTTTAGCTATTTTTTAATGTAAATCTTTTATAAGTGTTTTCTTATGTACAAGGGTAATTTTAGTTATCTGGAAGATTCATTTATATGACACATATCACATTCTACTGATGCTGTAAAAATTCAGTGTTACTGTCTGATTTACTATATGTCTAAAGTACTTTGTAGAATGTATGTTATATAAAATACGAGGGCTGTGTTTATATAAACTGAAAATGATTACAGCTATGACATGAATGAAAACATAATGTCTTTCAGAAAAATACAAATAAACATAAGTTTAGGGTTGCCCAATACTGTTAACATGTCAAATAAAATTAGATCACAATATGCAAATGCTTCCTTTTTTCCAATAATGTTAACATACATTTTAAAAAGAGCTTATAGTTTATTCTTAGTCACAATGAGGTATCACTTAACAGGAAAAGCATCTATACGAATAACAATTTGATATTATGCTGATATGCAGGTTTGAAGATTTCAAGACATCCAGAGAAATGTGACATTATCTTCTAGAGCTAAACCAATTCCCTGCACATACAAAAAGTATCATAAGGCAAACTATAATTTTAAGCAATTTATTTAGGATATAAACTGCAGTATATATGTTGCTGCTCATGTCTAAAATCCTTGTAAGTACTGAGGATTGTTGCAAGGCAACAGAGAGACTATTAGCACTTGAAGAAGTTGGGATCTCTAGGTATTATAGGATCTGCTGCATAAACTAGGTTTTAAGTTTCTTTTCCTTTGGTTTTTGGGTTTTACTCAGAATTTATATAAGATTACACTTGGAAATAAAATCTGGGAAGGTCCTTTCTTTATGCTATTAATAGTTTTCTCAAAAACTGAAAACCAGTTTCTTCCAGGGAGCACAGTATGACATAATGGAACCAGAAGATGAAATTCTGAACTACCCCAATGGTTAGGGCTGGCACACACAGTTGTGCGCACTGCATCATCCTATGGAGCACCATTCACAACTGGCATACAGTTGTCTAGCAAATGGTAGTAAGGTGCACTGAGGAAGGAATGTCTTTCTAATTTGCACAAAGGTACCATATGTGCTAAGGTTACTGCTGTTACCAGTATTTTCAAATTTGCAGAGAAAAGTGCAAAACGACCCATTGATGCTTCCAGCATCACTAAAAGCCCAATACTTGCCTTTTTTCCCCATCTGTGTCCTGTTAAAGTGGGACCAGCATCACCAAGTTATGACTTTGTTGGGCAGAGGAAAATACAGTATTCGTGGGTACTTTAACTTGAAACCTACAAACTGTGGTAATGTCGCCCCATACTGGCAGGTCCTCCAAAACGTAGGAACAAAGTGAAACTGAAATGCCACTCCTACAACGTTACAGAACTTCCATAGTACAGTCAGCCCTTCTTCATATGTGATTGAAAATATTCAGAAGAAAGACAAACAAATAACAACACAACATTAAAACAAAATACAGCATAACAACAATCTGTATCACCTTTACATTGTATCAGGTATTATAAAAAATATAGGGATAATTAAGTATACATGAGGATATGTATAGATTATATACAAATACTATGACATTTTATATAAGTAACTTGAGTTGGTATCTGTGATGAGGTGGGAGGGAGGGGTTGGTGGATACTGAGGGACAACCTAGATCTAGGATATAGACGTGTTCCAAACTACAATAGTCCATAGGTCAGCTCTTTCTGAAATCTCTCAGACGGCTGAATGATTGAACAGTTGACATAATCTTTTAACATTCCATTCTTTAGCTAATACTTTAATGGAAAGATAAAAAGAGTACTTAGATTGCGATGGGAAGAATATATATTAACATTCACATTATTTTTTGGCAAATAACACCTTGGCTAGAATGTTCATTTAAAACTTAATGTGGGTCCTCTGCAAAATTTTGTGGGAAAAATGAAGGCAAGAATAATAGGAAAGAATGAAAATTACATTCTGAAAGAAAACAGAGAAAAATTACAGATAATTAAAGAGATGGACTGTACAATATCAGAGAACAAAGATAAGATGCAAGATAACAGAAATATATTTGAAAAGGAAGCTGGTGGAGCTAAACAAGACATAGAGGAGAAAAATACCATTATAAAACTTGAAGAAAGCTTTAAGAAACCACACAGATTAGAATCAACACTGCAGAAAACTAAACGAAACGAAAACATATGAACTATAAAAAAGTCACATAAAAGGCAGAAGAACAGGGCAAAGAGAAACAATTAGGGAAAACAGTATCTACATGAATGACAGACAATATAATAACTGCTATGCATCAGGAAAAGAGCAAGTCAAATCAAATGTCTATTTAAACAATATAGAGGGAAAAAAACTTTATTGAAACAAAGACTTGAATTTGCTACTCTATTTGCCACTGCTCTATGTATACACACTTCTAGCTTTAAATAGAAGATTTCAGGGGAGACTGATTAGCTTTAGTCTCTTTCAGAAAATGTAAATAACGTTAGAACCACAATGCCCTTTATTGCTGGATTTGGCCTTTTAAAAACTGTTACCTAGGGATTTAATGCCAGAAGAAACACAGTAGAGGATTGGACATAGTTAAGATTACTCTTAAAAGGCACATATTGCCTTTATATATTATGTGGGGAAATAAAGGTAGTGTGGAGGTGGGAGGAGTTAACAGCATCGCAGCTATTCAACCTGGTAGACTAGAGAGAATTTTCTGTCCCTCCTTATATCAACCGGTCTATTGTCAATAGTTTTTTAAACAGAACTATTCCATTATCTGAATGAGATTTCATAAAACACTTCTACAAATCTACTCTGTTGGCCAGGGTATATGGTTACATATAAATAACCAATGGCCTGGCATGAGAAGCAGCTGCCTGAGGAACTAGTTCATCAGGGAGAGGGGAAAGTATGGAATGTAGTGGCAGAGATCAAAGAGCTGCTCAGGGCCTGCTGGTGGCTCTGTTATCCTACACCTACTGGAGACTGACTTTAGCTGAATTTAGCATCTTGTCACAGGTGCAAAGTGGTGGATGCATTCCTCCTATTACCACAAAGATTTGCTTCTTTAACCTCTACCTTACACTAAGTACAGGTAGGAGAAAAAAGGAGAAATGCTAAGATTTGAGGCCATACTGAACATGTGAGAACCATCCACATGGTTCTAGTTATATATAAAATGCTCCATGGATTTCAAGGATTACTTGTAATGCAGTAAAAAATGTGACAAAGGAATTAAGAGCAATGAGTGATGTGAACTGGATAAAAGAGATCTTTGAAAGCTGATGACTTCTGTTAAAACATTTCACTAGTTTATTGCCTTTAAAGCAACAGGTGCTTCACCATTCTGTCTCTACTTTTTATCCATGAAGTGACATACTGGAAAAAGTTAGTTCTCTGTTCTTTGTTGAACATTCTTTGTTCTCTGCATTTCTCAGGAAAAAAGTGGGGGGAAAAGCCCTCTTTATAGTTTTTGCTATGTCTAATACATATATACTGCACTAGACAAAATATGGTGAGACCTATTCATTTGGGGTCTTTATTTTGGAATCTGTAATAATCTGGATAAAATATAATTACTTTATTGTCTTTGAAATTCCTGTGGTATAAGTGAAAGAATATCCTTTTCTCTTAAAGGAAATCTTTACGTTTAGAATTTTCACTCATTAGACAAAACTTTTCCACTTTGTTCTGAATTAGGGAGATTTTATTGTATATGTAACAAAATACTGCCAGACCAAATTAGAATATTCACTGTGTAAGCTATGCCTCATAATAAATTCTACAAAATGACAAGTATATTAGTCAAGGAGACAAAAGTCATTCCTGGGAAACCTAAAAGCTCTGCAATCTGCTGTGGCTTCTGAATATCATCTGATCTAGTGATGGTCCAGTCTAGACTTCTTCCCAGATGCTGAAGAAAACTAGTGCTTTTTCTTAGATAAGCATAGCAAAATGAAATGGTATATTGTAATACATGTGTATGTGGCTCAAGGAGTAGGGTGCCAGCCCCATATACCGGAGGTGGTGGGTTCAAACCCTGCCCTGGCCAAAAACTGCCAAAAAAAAAAAAAAAATCCATAGATTTCTATGTAAAGAAGAGTGGTCGTTGTCAGGAGATGCTGATGAGTAAGGAAATAAGCATCTTCTTTTCTAGTAACAGCTTTCTCTTTCCTGATTAAATTACTGAGCAAAACACTGATTTCCCTTTGTCCAAAATTACCTTTCAGGACATATATCCACAAACACATGTATTTCTGCTTAGATGAAAAGTTTAAGTTAGGCTTTAAGGTTTTTTGCTTTTTTTTAAAGACTAGACACTTAATTTAAAATTTCAATCCCTCAATACCCCCTCTTAAGTATCATCAATATCATTAACTGCAGCCACAACTAGGTAACATTTTTCTTAAGAAATAACTGAGCTTCTACTTTAGGTTATTTCCCGATGTAGGAGAAGGTAAAATACTTCCTTGTGAACTCTTTCTGCAGCTATTCAATAACAAATTATTTTATAAACAGTATGCATTTCCTGTGACCAAGCATCAAAGAGAAATAAAACAAGGGCTGAAAAGGCATTCACTTCTTACAGTGGGCATAATAGAAGGTTGTGTGAGTGAAGAAGGTAAAGGAACCACCAGTAATTTAGTATTGTGCATTTAGTAAATGTGCGTGATCTACAAGAATAAATTTCAAACTCTGTTAAGTATTTTTCCCATGTTATTTGTCAACTAAGGCACTTTGATTTCTTACTTTTCACCATGACTTATGAGCAGCCAGACTAATATTTTTTCAAGATTAAATAATTAAATTTAAATAGAAAGCTCCTAACAGGTATCAGTAGATTTATCTGGATTGTGATCTTTCTTATTTGGGCAGGATAAGAAGTAGATGCAGAACACTACCAGGAACTTTTGTGATATAAGCTCTGATCTAATTTCAGGAACCTTATCTACACGTGCAAAAAGGTCTCCTGGAAACTGAGAACTTCAAGTAAGTGCTGCTGCCACAGGATGTTGTTAACCCTACTGGTAGCCTCTTTTTTTGACGGGGCTGAGTCATAAACAGAGGCTACCAGGAAGGGTAACATTTAAGACTCTGTATCCTACAATATATGACACAGTATGAAGCAAAGGAAAGGATTAAAGGATCTGTTTCTCCTTCCTTTCATCACTTCTTGGGAAACAGCTGTAGTCTATAGATGTAACTGTTTTACAGTTTGGAACTGCAGAAGGAAAGTGATTCATTCATATAGTATTTTGCCCTCCTTTCCCCCTATGCTCCCACATTCTCTGTGACCCACTCCGACTTCTATATCCTAACACCCAGCAAATGCTGTCATCTCCATTTGCTTCCTCAGCTTATAAGAAACTTATAGTGTGAATGGCTTTTTAAAGTTTGTGGCTGAATAGTGACAGCAAGTCTCACACCCTAATCCTACACAAAATTTGGTTAAAGATTACAATTACTAAAAATCCCCTGAAATCCATATTGATTGCATACAAAAGGAAATTTTTTCCAAAACAAAAATAGATCATAATTTTTTTTTGAGACAGAGCCTCAAGCTGTTGCCCTGGGTAGAGTGCCATGGCATCACAGCTTATAGCAACCTTCAACTCCTGGGCTCAAGCAATTCTTCCGCCTCCGCCTCCCAAGTAGCTGGGATTATAGGTGCCTGCCACAACGTTTGGCTATGTTTTGGTTGCAGCCATCATTGTTGTTTGGCGGGCCTGGGCTGGATTCGAACCCACCAGCTCAGATGTATGTGGCTGGCCCTTTAGTCGCTTGAGCCACAGGCACCGAGCCATAGATCAGAATTTTAAAAAACTTTCAGGCAAATGGAAAGGTAATGAATATCTGAATGCAGGAGCCAATATGTAACTTCTTTTTAAAACAAAACCTTTTTAAAAATTCCAACAAAATAACAAGAATATATTTAACCAAGGACATGAAAGATCTCCACAAGGAAAACTACAAAACACTGATGAGGCTC
The DNA here is from genome assembly GCA_963574655.1 of Perodicticus potto. NCBI lineage: Eukaryota > Metazoa > Chordata > Mammalia > Primates > Lorisidae > Perodicticus > Perodicticus potto. Next base: position 12,600 of record CAUYRH010060336.1, read on the forward strand.
GGTGCCTGTGGCTCAACGGGCTAAGGCGCCAGCCACGTACACCTGAGCTGGCAGGTTCGAATCCAGGCCAGGCCCGCCAAACAACAATGACAGCTGCAACCAAAAAATGGCCAGGCACTGTGGTGGGCGCCTGTAGTCCCAGCTACTTGGGAGGCGGAGGCAAGAGACTCGCTTAAGCCCAGGAATTGGAGGTTGCTGTGAGCTATAATGCCATGGCACTCTATCCAGGGTGACAGCTTGAGGCTCTGTCTCAAAAAAAAAAAAAAATTGATGAAAGAAATCATAGACAACATGAAAAATGGAAAAGCATCCCATGCTTATGGATTGGAAGATTCAATATTGCTAAAATGACCATACTGCCCAAAGCAATCTATAAATTCAGTGTAATTCCTATCAAAACACCAATGTCATTTTTCACAGAATTAGAAAAAACAATCCTAAAATTCATATGAAACCAAAAAAGAGCCTGAGTAGCCAAAGCAATCTTTAGCAAAATGAACAAAACTGGAGGCATCACATTACCTGATTTAAAATTATACTATAAGGCATTAGTAATCCAAACAGCATGATACTTGTAAAAGTGTACCACAAAATAATGAACAGAGTAGATGGTGCTGGGAAACTTGGATAGTCATAAGCAGAAGAATGAAATTGGATCCCTGTAACTCACCACTTATAAAAATTAATTCAAGATGGATTAAACATTTAAATTTAAGGCCTAAAATCCTAAAAATTCTGGAATAAAATCTAGGAAAAACTCTTCTGGACACAGCTCTAGGCAAAGAATCTATGACTAAGATCCCAAAAGCAAATACAACAAAAAGAAAAGTAACTCTGGTTTCTCTTCAGATCGCATAAATCTTTAGCCTTTTACTAAAAAGAAAAGTAAATAGATCTTAAACTAAAAGCTTATGCACACAAAAAAGGATCAATTAATAGACAACCTACAGAATGGGAGAAAATATGCACAAACTATGTGCCCTACAAAGGACTCATATCCAGAATGAATAATGTAGAAGAAAAAACCAAACCACCTCCTTAAAAAGTGGGCAAATGACATTAACAGGCATTTTAAGATATATAAATGGCCAAGTAGTATGAGAAAATGCTCACCATTTTCATAATCAAAGAAATGCCAAATTAAAACTACAATGAGAGGCTCGGTGCCTGTGGCTCAACGGGATAAGGTGCCAGCCACATACACCTGAGCTGGCGGGTTCAAATCCAGCCCGGCCCGCCAAACAACCATGATGGCTGCAACCAAAAAATGGCCTGGCATTGTGGCGGGCGCCTGTAGTCCCAGCTACTTGGGAGGCGAAGGTAGGAGACTCGCTTGAGCCCAGGAATTGGAGGTTGCTGTGAGCTGTGATGTCACAGCACTCTATCCAGGGTGACAGCTTGAGGCTCTGTCTCAAAAAAAAAAAAAAAAAAAAAAAAACTACAATGAGATAGCATCTTACTTCAATTAGAATAGCCATTCTTAAAAATCAAAAAAACAATAGATATTGGCATGGATGCAGTGTAAAGGGAACATGAGATACTGTTGTTGGAAGTGTACATAGTACAACCTTCATGGAGATCAGTATGGAGATTTCTTACACAACTAAAAGAGAGCTATTATTTGGTCCTGTAATCCCACTACTGGGTACCCAAAGGAAAAGAAATTATTGTATCAAAAAGACACCTGCACTTGCATGTTTATTGCAGCACAATTCATAATCACAAAGATTATGGAATCAACTTAAGTGCCCATCAACCGAAGAGTGGTTAAAGAAAGAGTGTGCAGGCTTGGCGCCTGTGGGTCAAGTGGCTAAGGTGACAGCCACATACACCTGAGCTGGTGGGTTTGAATCCAGTCTGGGCCTGCCAAACAACAACAACAGCTACAACCAAAAAATAAATGGGCGTTGTGGCAGGCGCCTATAGTCCCAGCTACTTTGGAGGTGGAGGCAAGAGAATTACTGTGACCTGTGATGCCACAGCACTCTACCCAGAGTGACAGCTTGAGGCTCTGCCTCAAAAAAAAAAAGATAGAAAGAGTGTGCGCTGTGTCTGTCTGTATACACACCACGGAGTACTCCTCAGCAATAAGAATGAATGAAATAATGCCTTCTGCAGCAACTTTGGTGGAACCAGGGGCCATTATCCTAAGGGAAGTAACTCAGAAACAGAAAAATAAATGCTGCATGTCCTCACTTACAAAGTGGGAACTAAACTATGGCACTAAACTATACCACTATACACAGAGTGGCATAATGGGCACTGGAGAATCAAAAGGGGTGAAAATTACCTGTGGTGTCCAATAAATATACAATTTGGGTGGTGGGTACACTAAAGGCTCAGACTTCACAACTCTGCAATATATCCGTGTAAAAAACCTTAACTTGTACCTCCTAAATCTACTGAAATTTTAAAAAAAGTCCTCCAAAAAGCCCCCCTTCCATTGATAGTACTTTTTTTGGTACAAAATGAATATTGTACTTATTTAAATGTCAACTTTAGTTTTGATCATTCTAACAAGATCTTTCTAAAACTGTTTGCTAAGACTTGCTAAGATGTTCTTAGCTTCAGTATTCACTTGGTTGCCTTGAGTCAACTTCAGTAAACCTTTCCAGAAGACAGATTAAATAACCACTTACTTGCTTTTGATTATAATTAAAATCCTTCACAAAGCAAAGTAGGTACTAAATTCCCCCCTTTTCATTTGGCTCACTAAAGAATTAATTCCAGTAGTTACTTCCTCTAGAGGCCTTCTGGGAGTACCTATTTTGGGTTAGATGTCCTCCCTTCTGAGCATACAGAATACTGAATAAATTTTTATCAAAGCCTTAGTAACCCTGCACTGGAAGTGCCTGTTCTCCACTACATTGAAGTATCCAAGAACACGAAGTTATCTTTTTTTCTCTGTATGCCAATGCCTAGTACATGGTTAACACTGTTAAATACTAAAAGTGTGCCATGAATGAATGGGTCTTTACGAATGGGAATCAATTCCAAACTCAAAGTATAATACTAAAAAATAATTTTAAAAATATATTTCAGCCTTTGAACCAATATGCAGAAGTTCAGATTTTATGCTTACATATTTTAAAACTTAATTAATTAAAATATCTTTAGATAGCTAGGTTCATAATCTGCCAAGTTAAATTTCACAAAGAAGAATGCACACAGACAGACACAAAGGCCCTTTGTTTCCCTTTACCATAACCACAGATTACTGCATACTGTTAATTACTTTTGATTAAAAAATGACTTCATAACGAGAAGAAAGAAGTAAAGCCACTGACAGTTGGTGGCAGTGTTAATTGTACCAAAGCATACTGCCTTATTCTTTGCCTTGGAAACCATGGAATCTCAGAAACAGAATGCTCTGAAACTGGATTACACCAGCTGCTTCACACTTTCTTTCTGTAAATCTGAATTAATGCCTTGATGGATTTCAGGCCTTATACCATGGTTGATTTAGATTTTAGTGGAAATTTTCAGCTTCATCTTGGAATTCATTGGCAGACTGTAATACAATATTTCTAAGACAAAATTTTGCTATTAAAATGTATCTATAAAAATTGAACAGAGGGTGAGAGACATTTTACCTAACCAGGTTATTTACTAGCAAAGATGTATAACAAACATATTTCTTTTGATGTTTACAAATTAAATCACCAGTAAGTAAAGTAATATATAAATTACACATTATAAATATATAACACACAAAGTAATACAGATATAATTATATAATATTTTGGCAAATTAATTTATTGTTTGAGCAAAGATCTGCTTTGTATCTGTTATGTACTATGCACAAATATAGAGGAAATAATTTCAGACGTGGCAAGGATTTGCCAAAACTTCCCTTTACACTTTTACCTTATTCTTTTTGACATATTTCTTGATAAGATACCCATACTACCATTTAGTGATTTCTGAAGATACTTTTAACAGTGAAGACTTTTTAAAATTCAACAATAGAACTTGCTATAGGATGGAAAAACCAAACGAGGTTTTTGTGGTATTTTTAAAGGTGGTACCAAGCATAACTAAAGTAAAACTACTAAATAAATGGAAAAGAATTTCCCACTTGCTACTTCAGTTGCCACCACTATTAGTACTGAGTCCCTTTTCTCCTTTAACTACCTCTACCCTATTTACTACCTCTCCCTTATACAACAGTGGTGTCAAAGGGAGAAATGTGAGTGCTACATCATAACCTCAAGTAGAAAAAAGAAACAGCATAAAACTGTGCCAGCGAATCAGATACTAAGTTAATAAAATTGTTATTATTTGCCCAGGAAGAAGTGTTTCAGAACAGAAATGCATTTGGGTAACATTCCTTTTAAAATTTGATAAATCTGTTCCTGTGGTTTTTTTTTTTTTTTTGAGACAGAGACTCAAGTTGTTGCCCTGGGTAGAGTGCTGTGGCATCACAGCTCACAGCAACCTCGAACTCCTGGGCTCAAGCAATTCTCCTGCCTCCGCTTCCCAAGTAGCTGGAACTACAGGCGCCCACTACAACGCCCAGCTATTTTTTTGTTGCAGCCATCATTGTTGTTTGGCGGGTCCAGGCTGGATGCGAACCTGTCACCTCAGGTGTACGTGGCTGGCGCCTTAGCCACTTGAGCCACAGGCACTGAGCTTGTTCCTGTGGTTTTTATAATCAAGAGAATTATCCTAGTTTACATTTTGGGAAGAGAGTGGACAGATATAAGTAGCCCAGAATAAAAAGAGCCTGATGGTCTGAAATGGTTCAGGCAACCCAAATATGCAAACTTGGCTGTGCAGAAACTTTTTGTCTCCATTAGGTCCCATTCATTTATTTTTGTTGTTGCTGTGATTGCCTTTGGGGTCTTCTTCATAAATTCTTTCTCTAGGGCAGTGGTTCTCTACCTTCCTAATGCCGTGATCCTTTAATACAGTTCCTTGTGTTGTGGTGACCCCGCGCTATAAATTATCTTCGTATGGTTGGGGGTCACCACAACACGAGGTCATGGCATTAGTAAGATTGAGAACCACTGCTCTAGGGCAATATAAGTTTTCCTAACTTTTTCTTTTTTTTCTAACATTTTCTTTTAGAATTTGTATAGTTTCATGACTTAGTTTTAAGTCTTTTATCCATTGTGAGTTAACTTTTGTGAGTGCTGAGAAGTGCAGGCCCTGTTTCAGACTTTTACATGTGGCTATCCAGTTCTTGCAGCACATGTTTTTGAATAGAGATTCTTTTACCCAGTGTATGTTTTTGTCTGCCATGTCAAAAATCAGATGGCAACAGGAAGACAGTCTCATATCTGGATGCTCTGTTCTGAGCCACAGGTCTATGTCTCTATTTTTATGTCAACACTATGCTGTTTTGATTACTACAGCTTTAATAGTATATTCTAAAGTCTGATAAAGTGATGCCTCCAAATGTGTTCTTATTTTGTAAGACTACATTGGCTATTTGGGATCTTTTCTGATTCCATATGAATCACAGAACTATTTTTTCAAGATCTACAAAATACAGGCCAGGTGCAGTGGCTCACACCTGTAATCTAGCACTCAGGGAGACTGAGGCGGGTGGACTGCCTGAGCTCATGGGTTTGAGACTAGCCTGAATCAGAACAAGGCCTCGTCTATAAAAATAGGCAGGCATTGTGGCGGGTGCCTGTAGTCCCAGCTTTCTGGGAGGCTGAGGCAAGACAATCACTTGAGCCCAAGTGTTTGTGGTTGTTGTTATGTATAAACCATAACATTATTCTGTGGGCAAAAAAAGTGAAAATCTGTTTTAAAAAAAATAAAAAAAAAAAAAAGCAACAAACTGCAAAATATGACATCAGTAATTTAATGGGAATTGTATTTTATCTGTAAATCACTTTGGATAGTATAGACATTTTAACAATGTTGACCCTACCAATTCACCATCTATGTCCTCTGCATTTTCTTAGTGTTTTGAAGTCCTCCCTATAAAGATTCTTCACCTCCTTCTTAAATATACTCCAAAGTATTTCATTTTCTTTGAAGCTAGTGTGAAGGGTATTGTGTCTTAGATTTGATTCTCAGCTTGAATGCTGTTGGCGTGTATGAAAGCTAGTGATTTGTGTACACTGATTTTGTAACCTGAAATGTTGCTGTAATTATTTATCAATTCCAGGACTATCTTGAGTCCTTGGGGTTTTTTTAGGTGTAAGATCATATTGTCAGGCTCGGCGCCCGTGACATAGCGGGCTAAGCGGCTAAGGCGCCAGCCACATACACCCGAGCTGGCAGGTTCGAATCCAGCCTGGGCCCGCCAAACAACAATGACAGCTGCAACCAAAAAAAAAGATCATATTGGGTCAGCAGTAATTTGACCTCTTCTTTCCTCATTTGGATACCTCTAGCTAGGACTTTCAACACTACATGGAATAGCAATAGCGATAGTGGGCTTCCTTGTGGGTCTGTTGTAGATGGCGTCTATCATTTTTATGAATGTCCCATAAAAAGGGTGTTGGATTTTGTCATGTGCTTTTTATGCATCTCTCAGGAAGATCATTTGGTCTTTGTTTTTACTTCTATTTATCCGAATAAAGCACATTTATAGATTCACAGATGTTCAACTGAACTTGCATTCTCTGGGATGAAGCCTATCTGGTCATGATGGATTATTTTTTAATGTGTAGCTAAATTCTGTTTGCAAAGATTTTATTAAGAATTTCTACCTCTGCAGTCATTACATATATTGGTCTGTAGTTTTCATTTTTTTTTTTTGTTATGTCCTTTCTTGGTTTTGATATCAAGGTGACATACGCTTTATAGAATGAGCTAGGGAGGGTTCCTTTCTTCTCAATGTTACGGAATAGTTTCTACAATATAGATACAAGTTCTTTGAAAGTTTGGTAGAATTCTGGTGTGCAACCATCTGGTCTGGGATTTTTTTGTTGGAATTTTTTTTTTTTTGAGACAGAGTCTTACTTTGTCACTCTCAGTAGAGTGCCATGGCGTCACAGCTCACAGCAGCAGACAGCTCTTGGTCTTAGACGAGTCTCTTGCCTCAGCCTCCCGAGTAGCTGAGATTACGGGCACCCACCACAATGCCCGGCTATTTTTTTGTTGCAGTTTGGCTGGGGCCAGGTTCGAACCCACCACCCTCAGTATATGAGGCTGGCACCCTACTCACTGAGCCATAGGCGCCACCCCTTAATGGTAGTCTTTTTTAAGTCATGATAAGAGGAAGATGGCTTTTACATGTTTCTTTTTGACTATTATATAGACACATTTTTATAAGAAAAAAAGCCAACATATGGGGCCAGGTGCGGTGGCTCACTCCTATAATCCTAGCATTCTAGGTAGATGGACTAGAGGTAGGTGGACTGCCTGAGCTCACAGGTTTGAGACCAGCTTGAGTAAGTGCGAGATTCTGTCTCTAAAAAATAACTGGGCATTGTGGTCAGTGCCTGTAGTCCCAGCTACCTGGGAGGCTGAGATAAGAGAACCACTTGAACCCAAGAGTTTGAAGTTGCTATGAGCTCTGACATCACAGCACTCTACCAAGGGTGATAAAATGAGACTCTGTCTAAAAAAAAAAAAAAGCCAACATATATAATTAAAAACAATATACTAATGAAACACGAAGTCTCAATTTAAAATGAAAAAGTCAAGCTTCAATCACTGATAAATAGAATTAATTAGCATTTAGTTTTTTGGGGAAAAAAGTGTGTCTCTGGAATACATTATACTACTGATCATCCTCTTTCTATTTTAACTGTTTCTTGGTTAAACTGCATTGTTTCCTTATAATTATTCTTTTCTGGTCTGCCACTAAGTATCTTAAACTTGGTATGTATGAGAGTAAGAACTATAGAAAAGATAAATCTTTCCCATATTATTTGACATATGTAGGATCCTGGATTAGTTATTGTCTGGTAATTAGAATAGCCTTTAGGAGATGCTCAGCTGTTTGCTGTTTTTCCTTTGCAGTGTGGCAGTCACAGCTCCACCTATGGGGCACCTACTGAAGCAACATTCAAAGTAGTTGTACCATCAAAAGATCAGCCCCTGAATACAGACTGAATACAATACTGGAGCAACTTGAACCACTCCAGACATTCCCAGGACTGTGGATTTGAACAGAGTCACATTAGGGATGTGCTTTGGATTTCAGCTGGTTTCTTAATTGGGCAATTATGACCAAATTAAACAAAAAAGATTTGTCTTTAAAATACTCAAGTGTGATTTAATCTGCAACATTTACCTTGCACATTCACAGTAACATAGAAATCAACCCATTTACAGCTTTTTAACACAATATCTTCTAACTGTGTGTATTAGAGAATGAAAAAAAGATATGATAATTCCAAGCAGTAGATATGCAAAGTCATTCATATTTTTCTTTGGAATGCCTAGACCTGTTTGTGGGAACACACTGTGCTTTCATATTTAAGGTTCATTTTTCTTAATTTAGAAAACGGTTTGCATTTCCAGGGTTCATACCAGCTAACTGATGAGGGAATAAGGAGAAAGCAACCTGGCATCTAAAGATATAAAGTTTCTAGAACAAAACACATGAAACAAATAATATACCTGTAGATAAATATTTTATAAGACCTTATTCCCCAATTAATAGTAATCACAACTTTTACTCTAAACACAACCCATCCATGGAACTTTCAATAGATGTTAATGAAGACTTTTAGACTTGGGTATACTTAAAAAATTATGATTCATTAAATATGATCTCTATATTGAAATTATTTATAATCTGAAATATTTAATAACAATCTTATTTATAGAGAGTAGGTTATGGAGAGAATATATTCACCACTGGTTTACTTTACCATATATTTACCACTTTTTGAACTCACACTTACAAAAACATTAATTTGTACACTTTATCCACTAGAAAGAATGTGGGTTTAGAGAATGAAAGCAAAAAGTATATTTTTTTACTCAAGTTCAGCTAAACAATGTAATTGCAAAAGGAAAGATTAAAGTAACACTTCTATTTTCATATTACAATTTGTTTTTCTTTTCCCCTGGCTCCTCAGAAAAGCACCTATACAAATTACAGTAGAATATATTAAATACTGTTCTTCTATTGTACAAGGAAGGGGAGTAAGACCACCTCTCATTCATGCAGGACAAATAGCTATGCCAAAAGCACAAATTATGTGTAATTAGAGGGTATAAGCTTGTCATCTTTCTTTTCATAATCTAGCCATTTACACACTTTGATTTTTGACTTCCATTTGGGTTTATAAACATCAAAGCTTTCTCATCACTCATCTGTTTCTACAGACGTTTTTACCCGAAGCAATCAAGTATAAAAATTTCTTTGCATTCTTGCTTCACTGCTGCATAAAAACCTTTAGTCTGCATTAGGATTACAATATGTCATGGTTATTAAACTTCTGTATGTTGCTCTTTAGTTTATTGCCCTTTGCATACTAATTTTAATGTACTATCATTAAACCCAAAATACTGCACACAAACACACACTGGCAGCATACTCCAGTAGGTTTTAGTTTTATCTACTGTTAATGTCTTTATTAATGTATTTTTTCCTTTTTCTCAAAAATAATCACAAGTTATCTTGAAATAAAAGATAATGCTGATTTAATTTTATGAATTGTTTACAAATTTTATAGGAAATTAAAATAGCTTCATCTTATTAATTACACAGAGTTTTTAAAATATTCATTAACATACAGTAGGAAAAGAGATTCCATAGCTAATAAAACTTACAAATTCACTTCCTAAATTAAAATATTTGACTATTTAAACATGACTCACATTCCTCGCAAATTTAAAATATGTGACCATCTGTTTTAGTCAGGTTTACTCACAAAATACAAACTGTAAGTTCAAAATGTGAATTTAAATAATATCAAAGAAAAACAAACTATCTTGGGTATTCTATTACTGTTTTAAAATTTTAATAAATTTTAAATGTAATGCCTAGATTCAATATATTACTTGTATTAAACTCAAACACTAAGGTTTATGAAACATAATGTGTAAGATAATACTTTACAGCAACATTATAAATTCCAATTAGCTGACTCACCAAAAGAAAGCCGGTAGAAGTTTATGGCAACTGGTCCTACATTTATCATGATTGTTGCACCTAAGCTCTTACAGCTCGTGAACTCTTTAAGTTATCCGCTTTTCCCTTAACTCTTTCAGTTACTCTTCCCAGCAGCAGTAAACACAGATACCTCTGACGTGCCCACATTTCCCTAATTCTACTTCTTTATTTTTCAGAGCAGTTCATAATCAGATTCTTTCACTTTTTTTTGGATGGAAGGTAAGTTTGGAATGGCTTAACCATACACTATGCTTTCATTCCTGTTAAAATGGAAGAAACACTGCTACTATGAAACACAAACTTTCCTCTTATGATCCTGACTCCACATAACCTCCTTTCTCAAAGAAAGTAACCTGTAATTATCCCCCTCCTATCTGTAACAATTTGTGCCTCCTTATTACATCATTCAATAGGCATTCAGACATCCTATATTGTCTCTGCCTTAAGACAAAAACAAAACCTGTCCACTCCTATCCTCTGTCCACTCACGCCTTTCTAAATACCCTTTACAGCAACACTTTTTTTTTCTATTTTAATGCAATTTTAATCCTTATTTCAAGGTAAATGCAATAATAATTTGATAAGGTACATACATAGAAAACCCATATATCCTGAATTACTAAAGAGTTTCCATGAGACTATAACTCAAATACATCTCTCTACATCCTAATTCTCTACTGGTAAAATTTTACCCCATACTTTTCTTTTGACATGGCTCTTTTCTGAGCCAATTAAACAGATTTTTGTTTCATTTTGATTTATGCTGAATGCAACATAAAAATATAACAAGGTAAAAATAAACTGTATAAAAAAACTAAAAAAAAAAAAAGCAGCTTCCACAGACACACACAGTTTTCATCAAGTATATGTTTCCACAATGAATAAGTACTTACAAATATGCAAATAAAACATTAACCTAAATGCTTATCTTGCCATCAAGGCCATTCAATTTTTAGGCAATGCTATTCTTGCTACTGAAAACCTTTTTTAGAAGTTTCGTCCCAAAGTTAATAAAAAGTATATTATAATCTCCCAAAAGTCTTAAATCAAAAAAGCTTTCCAACATGGAAGATTCACATGAAACTTTGTTTCTCCAAGAAAATAAAATCATCCTTATTATCAGAAGAAAAGAATATTAAAAGAAATCAGATGAGCCTCTATATCAAAAACATGGTCTTTTCCTATATCATCCCTTTAAATGAAACATAAAAAATGTTCACTACAATAATCTCTCAGACTACTTTCTTTTTTTTGAGACAGAGCCTCAAGCTGTCACCCTGGATAGAGTGCTGTAGCATCACAGCTCACAGCAACCTCCAATTCCTGGGCTCGAGTGAGTCTCCTGCCTCCGCCTCCCAAGTAGCTGGGACTACAGGCGCCTGCCACAACGCCCGGCCATTTTTTGGTTGTAGCTGTCATTGTTGTTTGGCGGGCCCGGGCTGGATTCAAACCCGCCAGCTCAGGTGTACGTGGCTGGTGCCTTAGCCGGTTGAGCCACAGGCACCGAGCCTCTCAGACTACTTTCTTTTGCAGTTTTTGGCCGGGACTGGGTTTGAACCCACCACCTCCAGTATATGGGGCTGGCGCCCCACTTCCTTGAACCACAAGTGCTGCCCCTCTCAGACTACTTTCATATAAAATCTTTGGAATACATAAAGCACATATTTCAGCTTTCAAAGATGCCATTTAGATTTCACATATTAAACAGCTACAGCATAGCTCACAATGGCATAAATATGCCTAACACATAAACACCATTAATATTTCATCCCTGGTTAACAGAAAGAACAGCATGGTTTGAAAGGTGCTTTAACTTTATGGTCATTAAAACTCAATAAGTAATTCAAGTTAAAGGTGCTTTAACTTTATGGTCATTAAAACTCAATAAGTAATTCAAGTATGGTCATATAAAGGCAGGCAATTAATCCAGTATCACTATAAAAAATCAAAGCCATGAAAATAAAGGCAGAAAACTTGGTTTCTCTGCCTTTCATTTACATAGGCAGAAATCAGGACCTTACTGTAGAAAATATAACAATTCTTACATATGGTTTCCCTAGAACACAATGGAGTTTCAGAAACTACAAAAGATGTCAAGATCTATGGTTGGCTTCATCAAATGCTTTTCTAGCCCATTTCAATTCTTCATTCATAGTAAGTAAGCCTTTAACCCTAGCAAACTTCCCAGGGTCCTTTTGAATCAAGATGATGTTATCTTCAACTTGTACTCAGCCTTGTCTGCCAATAGACATGGCCTTGTGAGTCATTTCAGTAATGAACTCTGTATCACAGTAGATATTCTTCAAGAGGAGACATTCTTCAAGAAGATCTACTGATTTGGTATAAGGATTCTTTTCATCTCCCAAGCCATACATCATACATCTCAATTCTTCAGAAAAAAGTCTCTTTTACCCTGTCCACCTTCTGCACTTCCTCTAATTTCTTCATTTTCTTCTTCAAAAGCAGGGTCTTTCTCCTCATCTGCCACCCTAACAGCTCACCAGTCTACACGACCCAGCAGGCTCCCACCCAGCAGGTTTCACTACTTGCATAGACTCACTTCTGGTGACTCCCACATTAAAGTGAGTTTTTATTTTATTTTATTTTTTAACTAAAATACTTAACAGTTTTATTTTCACATTTCACAATACAAATGAAAACTGCCCCTTTTTGGGGTTTACTTCTTTTCTTCAAAACTAGTCCGTCTTTGATAGGAAGGAGGAGAAAGTCTTCCTTACCATGCTATTAAGAAAACACCCAAAGTTACAGCACCACCATCTCCTGGTGAAACAGAAGTAATATGAAACTGACATAACGAAAATTCCCCTCTACCCTTATCTGTCTGGTCAAGTCATTCCAGGATGAGTGGGCACCAACAGGGGACCAGCAGGAGGTGTCATCATTGGGAGCCCAGACATCATTGGCATGTGACCTCCCATGGGTGGCCTCATTCCAGGAGCAGGTCCCACTAGCACCATCCCAGGAGGAGGACCCATCATCGGCATCATGGTGCTGGCATCATACCAGAATGAGGACCCAAAGGTTAGGGGGAGGTGGAATCATTGCCCCTGCAGGAGGAGGAGCAGAGAATGGAGTAGGAGGTAGTTGTCCTTATTGAAATGCAGCTGTTGTTTTGTCAATCAGGTTCTGGGCCTGCCCTTCCATCCATTTCTGATATTAGTCCCTCACATTCTCTTTGTGCTTCCTCCCACTGCAGTGTGTCTTTCTCACAGATGGAGATTCATGGGTGAGATATGTATTGCAGTAATCACAATAAAACTTGGGCATATGGGTGGCGCCTGTGGCTCAAAGGAGCAGGGTGCCAGCCCCATATACCAGAGGTGACGGGTTCAAACCTGGCCCTGGCCAAAAACTGCAAAAAAAAAAACAAAAACAAAAAACAAAATCTTGGGCATATTCCCTCCTGGCTGTTGGCGACTTTCTAATGTGAGTTTTTAAAGATAAGCATCCATACCAGTGTGGGAGGAAAGGACAGTACAGCAGGGGAAAGGAAGTCTGCTCTAATGGTAATAAAGTTCCAACTTTATCCCATCATGGATTTCATAGTCCCCTAGAGACACGTGGTCCTTAAAAATCGTATACCACTTCTTAAGGACAATCTTGTTCCAACGGGTGCCAGTTTGGGCTGCCATCAGCTTCTTAATATCCCCAATGGTGTCAATGGTGTTGCATTTAATGTGGACCTTCTTCCCCAGAGGTGTTGCAAACGACCTCTATCATCCCAGCTGGAGCTCCAAGCTCAAATTTCTAACCTGCCAATGCCACAACCTCCAGCCTCCAGCGCTCGGATGGATGAGATTTTTTTATTTTTATTTTACTTATTTATTGTTTTTGTTGAGATAGAGCCTCAAGCTGTTACCCTGGGTAGAGTGCTGTGGCATCACAGCTCACAGCAACCTCCAGCTCTTGGGCTCAAGCGATTCTCTTGCCTCAACCTCCTAAGTAGCTGGAACTACAAGCACCCGCCAAAATGCCCGGCTATTTTTTGGATGCAGCTGTCATTGCTGTTTGACAAGCTCAGGCTGGATTCGAACCCGCCAGCTCAGGTGTACGTGGCAGGTGCTTTAGCTGCTTAAGCCATGGGCGCCGGGCAGGATGGACGACATTTTAAAAACCATGAGAGATTCTTTTGCAACCTCCATGCATTTGAAAACCAGTGGAAGGCACATCCAATTTCTACTTCACCCTTTCAGAGTAACCTACAGCAACACTTTTAGAAAGAAGTATCTTGATTCACTTTCTTTGCTTCCTTACTTGACAACTTCTCAACACACTTCAATATTCTCCTCTTGACAAGGTTACCAACAACTTCCCTGCCACCACACCCAAAGCTCAATTTTCTGTTCCCATCCTCCCAGGAGCAAGACATAAGTGAGCACTTCCTCATTCTTTTTTTTTGTTTGTTTGTTTTTTAATTGTTGGGGATTCATTTAGGGCACAAAGATCCAGATTGCATTGATTACATTTGTTCAGTCCCTCTCATAACTGTGTTCCCTCATTCTTCTTTTTAATTTTTTTATTAAATCATAACTGTTTACATTTATATGGTACAATGTGATTTAATATACAATATGGAATACTTTAAATCAAACTGATTTAATATAAAAATCACCTCACTTGTTTTTTGTGGTAAGACATTTACAGATTACTCTTAGTTGTTTAGAAATATATCCTTGCAATGTCCACGTAAGTCCAGATCCCATCAAATGCCCTCCCTCCTTCCCCCAAACACTTTCTTCCTTTCCCTTCCCTCTGCCCCCCTTCTCCCTTGTTAGACTATATTTATGTTTTATCATTTGTAAGAAGAGTGTGTTTTTTATATTGGTTTCATAATAATATTGAGAACATTGGATACTTTTCCCCCCATTCTTGAGATCCTTTACTAAGATGGATGTCTTTCAACTCCATCCAGGTAAACATAAATGATGTCAAATCTCCATATTCTTTTATGGCTGAATAGTATTCCATGATATACATATACTATAGTTTGTTAATCCATTCATGGGTTGATGGGCATTTGGGCTGCTATGAATTGAGCTGCAATAAACAATTCTGGTACAAATGCCTCTGTTGTAAAATGCACTTCCTCATTTTGAAACATTTTCTCATGACTATGTGCTAATGGTAAGTATTATACATCATTGTGCCACTTCTCTAATGCTTTCTGGATATGCAAATGTCCTACTTGAAGAGAGGCAAGAAACTACCACATGAAACTTACTATAAGAATGCTATAATATCTTCTTGGTGAAACAGGAGAATATACTGTTTTATTCAGGGAATTAGTTATGCTTCTGGAGCAACTGACTACTAGGAAGCATGTAACTGTCCTGTTCCACTCTTTAAACTGGCTAAGTTTAAAATCAAATTTATGACTCACTTAAAGTGAGTAAAATATGCACTTTAGGCATGTGTTTTAATCTTCTTTATGACATGTTTATTACTCTCATTTCCCCATTCCCTCCCCATTTAAAAATTATAACTTGAAGTAGTATTTTTCTAAACCACTTTAAATGTTTCTACTACGGCTCGGCGCATGTGGCTCAACAGGCTAAGGCGATAGCCACGTACACCTGAGCTGGCGGGTTCAAATCCAGCCCAGGCCCGCCAAACAACAATGACAGCTGCAACCAAAAAAAAATGGCCGTGCATTGTGGCAGGCGCCTGTAGGCCTAGCTACTTGGGAGGCGGAGGCCAGAGACTCGCTTGAGCCCAGGAATTGGAGGTTGCTGTGAGCTGTGATGCCACAGCACTCTATCCAGGGTGACAGCTTGAGGCTCTGTCTCAAAAATAAATAAAAAATAAAAATAAATGTTTCCACTATGAACCCTCTGCGCCCACAGCTCAGTGAGTAGGGCGCCAGCCACATACACCGAGGCTGTCAGGTTCGAGCCCAGCCCAGGCCTGCTACACAACAATGACAACTGCAACCAAAAACAGCTGGGTGCTGTGGCAGGTGCCTGTAGTCTCAGCTACTCAGGAAGCTGAGGCAAGAGAATTGCTTGAGCCCAAGAGTTTGAGGTAGATGTGAGCTGTGATGCCAAACATGCTACCAAGGGTGACATAGTGAGGGCGGCGCCTGTGGCTCATCGAGTAGGGCACCGATCCCATATACCAAAGGTGGCAGGTTCAAACCTGGCCTCGGCTGAACTGCAAAACGGAAAAATAGCCGGGCATTGTGGCGGGCGCCTGTAGTCCCAGCTACTCGGGAGGCAGAGGCAAGAGAATCGCCTAAGCCCAGGAGTTGGAGGTTGCAGTGAGCTGAGAGCTGTGTGACGCCTCGGCACTCTACTGAGCTGCCAAGGGTGATAAAGTGAGACTCTGTCTCTACAAAAAAAAAAAGGGTGACATAGTGAGACTCTAGAAAATTTCCACTACCAAGGTCAGCATACATACACAAACATTTAAATATATTATGATAGCATTAAAGATGGTAGGGGAACAATGCTGATTTTTGTCTTCCTAGGAGCTGCTCTTCCAGGCATTTTCTTACCTCTTTCCCATTATTTATTTGACACTTGAGAGAGTATAATTTGTCATATTCTGACAAAATTGTGTCATTTTATGTACCTAAGCCAAAAGGCTCTCTTCTCTCAGGTCAGTAAGTTAATCAAGACTTGGATGTATCCCCTTCTTCTTTCTTCCCTTGTTGCCAGGGAGGCAGGGAAGAGGCCATGGTGTTCAAGGCACAGATTTCAGGAGATTGGTCACATCTGGAGAGACTGAGCATCAAAATAAATTGCAATGATAATGTATTGAAACCATGTGAATAAAATAGGAATTAATAAGTTGACAACTTCATAATAATAATATTGAAAACACTGGATACTTTTCCCCCCATTCTTGAGATCCTTTACTAGAATCTCAAGATCCTAGTAAAAGGATATAAAGATCCTTTATAAAGATATAAATGAATGAAAAAATTAAGAGTGCAGAAGAGAAAGCCTTATGAAATCTCAAAGTATCTCCGAGACTAGCTCAAAAATAAAATACTTATTAATTAAGAAGTATAAAGTATTTATTAACTTTTCAATGAAGAAATCTGGAAGTATCTTCTTACACAAATGACAAAAGTAAATATCAACAGTAGAAATCTACATTATGTGGCTCCTAACACAATGCACTGAAAAGAACACAGCATGGCTTTAGTGGTATTCCTGACAAAAATGCATAAATCATAAGGAAACAATAACCAAATCCCAGGAATAGTCTTCAAAGTAGGCACAATTCAGTGATAGGTGATAGTTTTTATGCTTTAAAACTGCAAATATATATATATATATATATATATATAAACAATACAGATAAATTGAAACTGAGAGGGAAAAAAACACTGATGTTGAACTGAATTTAGCCATCTTCCAGTACAGCTTTAGCTGGACACTCCACCTAGTCATTTGCTTATGCACTCATTTAACAATTACTTCTTGAGTACCTTGTTTAATTTTTAATTTTTTTGAGACAGAGTCTTACTAATGTTATCCTTGGTAGAGTGCTGTGGCGTCACAACTCACAGCTATCTCAAACTCTTGGGCTTAAGCCATTCTCTTGCCTCAGCCTCTTGAGGAGCTGGGACTACAGGCACCTGCCAAAATGCCCGGCTATTTTTTAGCTGCAGTTGCCGTTGTTGTTTGGCAGGCCCAGGCCAGGTTTGAACCCGCCAGCTCCGGTGTATGTGGCTGGCACCCTAGCCACTGAGCTATAAGGCACCGAGCCCTTCTTTTATTTTTTTAAGACAAGAGTTTCACTCTGTCACCTTCGGTAGAGTGCCTGGGCATCACAGCTCACAGCAATGACAAACTCCTGGGCTCAAGCAGTCTCTTGCCTGGGTAGCTGGGACTATAGGTGCCCACCACAATGCCTGGCTAGTTTTTCTATTTTTAGTAGAGATGGGGTCTCGCTTTCCTGAGCTCAGGCAATCCACCTGCCTTGGCCTCCCAGAGTGCTAAGATTATAGGTGTGAGCCACCCCTCCCAGCCTAATTGGGCACCTTCTATGAACCAGGGACCATACTAAGAATTGATAGTAAAATGACTAATAAAAGCTCAATAGTTAGGTATAGTACTTTAGAATGGCAGCTGTAAGAAACATGGGATGGAACTGTAGTGAAACAAGTAGATGGAATTGTAATGAGTCCTAAATCTTGATTTTCTTTATGATAGATTTGCTTTCTCCCAACATGAAGACATCTAACTCAAATTTATAAAATAATTCAAACTTAGCATTTATAATAAATTCCGGTAACAGAATTAACTGTGGAAATGATCCTATCAAAATAAATTTAAGCATGTCAACTAAGCTTTGTAATGTGAAATAGTGACTGATATATAATATTCTGCCATTTTCTTTTCCTAAACAGAAGCTTTAAATCCAAATTCCAGGCAGGCGATAGAAATAAATATGAGAACATTTAAGACTTTTAAACCAGTCTTCATATTTATTCAGAAAGACCCCTAATACATATTTAAGAATCGTCAAACTATGTTAGTGTATCTACCATGATTTGACGACAATGTAAAATTGTATCTTTTCTGGACTCTTTTTAGCCTGTTCGGCCTTTGTCTGGAGCATGGGGCAAACTACTTTCTGACATAAGGAAAACCATTCTCCTGCCATGTTTCTTTAAGAGCTATACCCAGGATTTCCCCCCTCCTAAGGATTAAGGTTTTGTTAACGCATGGATGTCAACTTAAGTTATGAAAATGTGACTGGCTTCCGTAGCACCGCCCGCCCGCGCAGACCCCGAGCGCTGCCGCGGACCAAGATGGCTACTGCCATGTACTTGGAGCACTATCTCGACAGTCTTGAGAATCTTCCATGTGAACTTCAGAGGAACTTCCAGCTGATGCGGGAGCTGGACCAGAGGACAGAATATAAGAAAGCGGAGGTTGACCTCATGGCTGCAGAGTACATCTCCACGGTGAAGCCTCTTTCTGCAGATCTGCGGGTGGAGCACCTGCAGAAGATCCAGAGCGCCTATAGCAAGTGCAAGGAGTACAGCCACAAGGTGCAGCTGGCCATGCAGACCTATGAGATGGTGGATAAGCACATACGAAGGCTCGACGCAGACTTGGCACGCTTCGAGGCGGATCTGAAGGACAAGATGGAGGGCAGTGACTTCAAGAGCTCCGGGGGGCGAGGGCTGAAGAAAGGTCGAGGTCAGAAAGAAAAGAGGGGGTCTGGAGGCGGAGGCAGGAGGACCTCAGAAGAAGATACTCCAAAGAAAAAGAAGCACAGAGGAGGATCCGAGTTCACAAATGCTATCCTGTCTGTGCACCCCTCCGACGTGCTGGACATGCCCGTGGACCCAAATGAGCCCACGTACTGCCTGTGCCACCAGGTGTCCTATGGGGAGATGATCGGCTGCGACAACCCCGATTGTCCGATAGAGTGGTTTCACTTTGCCTGTGTGGACCTTACCAGAAACCCAAAAGAAAATGGTTCTGTCCACGGTGCACCCAGGAGAAGAGGAAGAAGAAGTAGAAAGAGCTGGAAGGGGAAGTTCACATGCCCCTGGTTCACGCTGCAATATTTCCTTCCATTTTAAAGCTACCTTGTTTAATTGATATTTAATAACTCAGTGGCCAGTTGTAACTTGGATGTTTCCCAAGAAA
>CAUYRH010060341.1:0-26141 GCA_963574655.1 Perodicticus potto
ACTCTGTGCCTTGTGATGCCACTTCATCATTTTCAGATATCCCTATAAGGTGAATATTGGTTTTCTTCAAGTTATCCCAGAGCTGTCTGAGAGAATGATCCGTTTTTGCCTTCCATTTCTCTACCTCTTTGAAAGTTTAGGAGTGTTCCAAAGCTGTGTCTTCCATGTCAGAAATCCTTTCTTCTGCTTGTTCCATTCTGTTACTGAGGGATTCTACTGTATTTCTCAGATCTTTGAGGGCTGCAACTTCTGGTCTCAATGTGTCAAAATCTTTGGCCATTTTGTATTTGAATTCGTTCAGTTCTGGAGACATCTTTTGGGTCATCTTTTGTATTACTGCTTGAAATTCTAATTCCATCTTTTCCTCCATTGCGCTGATCTTATTTGCTATCCAGACTCTGAATTCAACTTCTGACATCTCAGCCATTTGCTTCTGCAAGGGATTTTATGCTGTATCTACCTTGTCATTCCTTGGGGGAGTTGATCTACTCTGATTATTCATATTGCCAGAGTTTTTCTGTTGATTCCGCCTCATGATTATTTTTCACTGTTGCCTATGACTGTCCTTAGAGTTGGGGAGGTGTCTCTCCCAGATCAGACCTCGGCAGGATCACTCTGTTGTTGCTGGATCTTTGTAGGGATTGACCCTGTGTGGGGACTGCCCCACCCAGGGAGTTCTGGCTGTGGGAGCAGCTCCAGAGTATGGCATGCCCAGATCAAACAGCAGGGTGTGGGATCCGGCACCCGGTGGCCTTTGCAAAGGGAGCCCGTGTCTCCAGCAGTCCTGGAGGGTGCAGATCCCAGCAGGCAGCAGGCCGAGGCCTGGGGTGGCACAGATCAGTGGAACTGGAGTCCCAGTGGATTTCCTAGCCACTGCTGGCAATGGGCCAAGGCCCGGTGGGGTGCCAATTGGGCTGCGCAGGAGTCCTGTGGGAGTTCCTGGCTGCTGCTGGCCACAGGCCTAGGCCCAGTGGGGTGCCAATCCTGGTGGAGTGGAGTTCTTGGGCGCTGTGGGCGGTGGGCCTGGCTCACAGATTGGAGCCAGGTGGCAGGGTGAGGCGAGTGGGGCACAGATTGGCGCCTAGCGGGAGTCCTGTGGACTTCCTGGCCACTGCTGTGGGTAGGCCAAGGCCCATCAGGGTGCCAATCAGGGCCAGCAGGTGTTCCAGAGGGGTGGAGTTCCCAGCTGCTGTGGGCAGCGGCCTGCAGCATGGATCAGAACCGGCAGGGGTCTTCGTGGGCAGTAGGCTGAGGCTGGGCAGGGCACAAATCAGCACCACAGGGGAGACCTGGCTGACTTCCTGGTCGCTGCTGTCAGTGGACCAAGGCCCAGCAGGGGCCGGCAGATTCCTGGCTGCTACTGGCGGGGGGGGGGCTAAGGCCCAGCGGCGTTCCTGGTCGCTGCTGGTGGCGGGCTGAGCCCTGGTGGGGCACTGATCGGAGCTGCTCCGGGGTCCCAGCGGCATCCCTGGCCTGGGGGCTGGCAGGGGCTTGGCTGGGGCCCTGGAGTCTCTTACTTGGTAGGCCACCTGTTCCGGTAGATAGGGAGCGTGGGCACTGCTCAAGTCCTCCCCCCTCAGTTTCCGCACAGGTCAGGCTTCTGGTGCGTCAGTTAAGGGGGAAGGGTCTACTGGAAGTTCAGAATGGTGGAAAACTTTAGTTCAGTTTTTCTGTCTGAAGCTTGGTTTCTTGAAGTCGCAGCTTGCCTGAGAGGAGACCTGCAGTTATCACTTCTCTCTCTCTCGGCTAATCTCCCCGTCTTCAGCTCAATTGAGCAGTTTCTGGAGGTTATCTTTCTTTTTGGACAGGAGCTTCTTTTGGAAGCTGCTTCCAGTTGGCCATCTTGCCCCTCCCCTGACCATATGATTTTTATCATTGATCATATGATTTTTATACTTTACCCTTTTAATGTGGTACATCCCAAGGGTAAATCCCACTGAATGATGGTGTATGATCCTTTTAATGTGCTGTTGAATTCAGTTTGGTAATGTTTCAGTGAAGATTTTTGCATCTGTGTTCATCAGAGATATTGGGTATAATTTTATTTTTTCTTTCTTTCTTTCTTTTTTTTAAAGGTTTTTATTTATTTATTTATTTGAGACAGAGTCTCACCATGTTGCCCTTGATAGAGTGCCGTGAAGTCACAGCTCATAGCAACCTCCAACTCTTGGGCTTAAGCGATTCTCTTGCTCAGCCTCCCAAGTAGCTGGGACTACAGGCTCCTGTCACAACGCTCAGCTATTTTTTGTTGCAGTTGTTGTTGTTGCTTAAGCTGGCTTGGCTGGGTTCGAACTGCCAGCCTCAGTATATATGGCTGGCACTGTAACTGCCTTGCTACACGTGTCAAGCCAGGTACAATTTTCTTTTCTTGTAGTGTCCTGTCTGGCTTTGGTAAAAAATAACACTGGCCTCATAAAATAAGTTTGAAAGTGTTTCTTCTTTCTCAATTTTTTGAAAGACTTTAAGGATTGTTATTAATTCTTCTTTAAATGTTTAATAGTTTTCATTGGTGGAGACGTTGGTTTGGGTTTTTTTGTTGTTGTTGGGAGATTTTAGATTACTAATGGCATCTCCTTGCTTGCTATCAGTCTATTCAGGCTTCTATTTAGATTTTCTGTTTCTTTGTGATCATGATTCAGTCTTTGTAAATTGCATATTTCTTAAAATTTATCCATTTTTCTAGGTTATTCAGTTTTTGTATATACATGTTATTGTAGTCGTCTCTTATGCTTTTTTTATATTTATTTGTGTCTTCTTGCTTGTTTACATAGTCTAGCTAACAGCTCATCAATTTCTTCTTTTCAAAAAATGAACTCTCAGTTTTGTTGATCTTTTCTGTTATTTTTCTAGTCTGTTTCATATTTTTCCTGCTCTTATCTTTGTTCTCTCCTTCCTTCTGCTAATTTTGGGCTTAGTTTGTTTTTATTCTAATTTCTTACAGTATAAAGTTAGGTTGTTTATTTGAGACCTTTCATTTTTCTTGATGTAGGCATTTATCAATCTAAATTTCCCTCTTAAAATTCTTTTCCTACATTCCATTGCTTTTGGTATATGGTGCTACCATCTTTATGTGTCTCAAGATATTTTTAAATTTCACTTTTGATATTTTCACACGGGTTGCTCAGGATTGTGTTGTTTAATTCCACATATTCATTAATTTTCAGGTTTTCCCCTGTTATTGATTTCTAATTTCATACCATTGTGCTTAGAAAAGATACTTGATATGATTTCAATATTCTTAAATTTGTTAAGACTTGTTCGGTGGCCTAACATATGAACTATTCTCAAGAATGTTCTGTATGCACTTGAGAAGAATGTATATTCTGCTGCTGTTTGATGGAATGTTCTATGTAGTATGTCTGTTAGACCCATCTGTCTATAGTGTCCTTTGAGTCCAGTGTTTCCTTATTAATTTTCTATGATGATCTATCAGTTGTTGAAAGCAGGACATTGAAGCACCCTGATATTACTGTACTGTTGTTCATTTCTCTCTTCAGATCTGTTAATATGCACTTTATACATTTATGTGCTCTGGTTTTGGGTGCATATATATTTACAATTTTTATATCTTACTCTGTTACTCTTAGTTTGTTGCCCCAGGCTATAGTGCCATGCCATCAGCCTAACTCATAGCAACCTCAAATTTCTGGGCTCAACCAATCCTCTTGCATCAGCCTCCATAGTAGATAGGGTTATAGCTACATGCCCAGCTAATATTTCTAGTTTTTGTAGAGATGGGGTCTGGGTCTTGCTCTTGCTCAGGCTGGTCTTGA
The DNA here is from genome assembly GCA_963574655.1 of Perodicticus potto. Classification (NCBI taxonomy): domain Eukaryota; kingdom Metazoa; phylum Chordata; class Mammalia; order Primates; family Lorisidae; genus Perodicticus; species Perodicticus potto. The sequence goes on from CAUYRH010060341.1 coordinate 3,774, forward strand.
ACTTCTGAGCTCAAGTGATCCTCCCACCTCAGCGTCCTAGAGTGCTAGGATTATAGACATGAGCCACTGTGCTTGATCTGTCGTATCTTCCTGATTAATTGACCCTTTATCATTATATAATGACCTTCTTTGTCTCTTGTGATAGTTTTTGACTTAAGATCTCTTTTATTTGATATGATTGTAGCAACGCCTATTCTCTTTTGATTTCCATTTCCATGAGATATCTTTTTTATCCCTTCTCTTTTGATGCATGTGTGGCCTTGAAGCTTTAAGTAAGTCTCTTGTAGGCAATATATAGTTGGGTTTTGTGTTTTAAATCCAGTCAGTAACACTATGATTTGATTAGAAAATTTAATCCATTTACATTTAAAGTAATTATTGATAGGTAAGGACTTACTGTTGCTACTTTTAAAATTGTTTTCTGACTGTTCTGTAGACCCCTTGTTCCTTTCTTCCTCTCTTGCTCTCTTCCTCTGTGAATTGGTGGTTTTCTGTAATAATATGCTTTGATTCCTTTCTCTTTCATGTATATATTGTGGGTTTTTGCTTTGTGATTACCAGGAGGCTTATATAAAACATCTTACAGTTAGGGGTATATGGCACACCTCCTTTACCTAGGAGGTGTGCCATATACCCCTAACTATAAGATGTCAACTACAAATTGGATGCTACCTAAAAAATGCAAACAATATAACCTAATTTCATGTACCCTTATATTAATCTAAAATATCTTATGGTTATAATAGTCTATTTCAACTGGTAGCAACTTAACTTTTTTTCTTTTCATTTCTTTTCTTTTTTTTGAGACAGAGTCTCATTATGTTGCCCTCAGTAAGTGTCATGGTGTCACAGTTCACAGCAACCTCAAACTCTTAGACTTATGTGATTCTCTTACCTCAGCCTCCCAAGTAGCTGGGACTACAGGTGCTCACCACAATGCCCAGCTATTTTTGTTGTTGTTGCAGTTGTCATTGTTGTTTAGCTGGCCTGGGCTGGGTTTGAACCAGCCAACCTCGGTGCATGTGGATGGTGCTATAACCACTGTGTTATGGGCGCTGAGCCTGAACTTTGATTGTATATAAAAACTCTGCTTTTAGTCCTCCTACCATGTTATGTTTTTATGTTTTTGATGTCACAATTTACATCTTTTTATATTGTATATTCATTAACAAATTATTGTAGCTGTAGTTATTTTTAATGCTCTTATCTTTTACAAATCCCATCACTTTTAAAGCCTCTTTGATGTCTCTTCAATTCCTGCCCCTCTTCTGAGCATTGGCACTACCCTGCCCTGGACTATAAGTTCATGGGAAGCAGAGACTAAGTCTCCTTTGTCTGTGTTTGGCCCACCGAAAGTGCTTGATCAAAGTTCATTCCTTCATCCTTGTTTTTGTCTTGGGAACGTTTCCTGCTTGGCTCCTGCTTTATGTTTTTGGCACAAATGATTAAGATTACAGGAACATCTCACTAGTTCACCTGCTTTTTTGTCTCCAAGAGGAAATTGAAGTTTGGAGAGCAGATGGCACATCCAGGCTGTCAGTCCTATGTTCTCTCCACCTTACCCTGGGCAACCTCTGTCCAGGGCAATGCTTTTGCTGCTCTTCTGCTTCTACTCTTTGTGCTTTGGCTTATGGCTTTTCTCCTTTTGTTTTTTCCATAGCTACCTTTTCTACTTCTGCTTCTCCTACAACCATTGGTGCTCTCACCACCTCCTGCCCTCTCTTCCTTTCTTCCTCTTCCTCTCTCTTCCTCTGCTTCTTTTCCCTACTGTTGTTCTTCAGCTGTTACTTCTACTTCTGCTTCTATTTCCTCCTGCATTTGCTTCTTCTGCTGCTGATTTTTCTTTCCCCTCTTCCTCCTGCTCCTTCTTCTCCCTTTTCTGCTATTTCTCTTGCTTCTGTTGCTTCTGCCATGACTTCAGCTTCTGCTTTTTCTTCTTTGATGTCTGCTGTTGCCACTTTTTCTTGTGCCATGGCTTCTCCTTCTTTCACTACTACTCTTTCTTCCCCTGGCCCCCCACCCTGTCTTTCCTTCTCTTCCTCCTCCTCATCTCTCAGCTCTTTCCTCTTCCCTGTGTCTGTTTCTGTGTGCACTGCTTCTGTTTCCCAAGAATCTACTTCTGTTTTTTTATGTTTCTGTGGCTTTTCCTTTTGCTTTTGCTTTTTTGCTCTGCTTCTGATTTTCCTGGGGCTTATACTTCTTCCCCTTCTGCCTTTTCTTTCATATCCACTTTTTCTTTTCTGCTTCTGCTTCAGCAGCTGCTACTGTTTCTTCACCTCCTTCTCCATCTTCTCTGTCACCTCCCCTTCCTTCTTCTTCTCTTTTTCCTCTTTCTTTTCTTCCTTCTTATCTTCCTCTTTCTCTTCCTCCTGCTCACTTTCAAACATGCTAAGTTTAAGGAGCTTGTGTGATGTCTGCTATACTCTCATTGGGCTTTCCAATGTTCCTTAAGAGCTGAAAACTTGGGATTTGCTTGTTGACCTTCAGAACAGTCTCTTTTAGTAAGTGGCATATAACAATAAGAACACCTCACAAATGAGCAGCACTCTATAATTAACCCAATATTTTAAAAGCCATTATTTTATTTGCAGAATAGGGAAATCAAGGCTCAGAGGATTCTCCCTACTTCCCAAGGACAGAAAGAAGCAGAGCTTATCTAAGAAGCTAGGGCCCTTTTCCCAGGGTTCACCATAAGGCCTTACTTTTCTTTTCTTTTTTAATAGATTTTATTCTTTAGATCAGGTTTAGGTTTATAGTAAAATAGAGTGGAAAGTACATAAAGTCCCAATAGTACCTTACAGTTTTACAGAGCTTAAAAAATTCCTTTCTATCTATGATTTCACCTGCTCAAGAAACTCTTAGAGTGAATATCAGCCCAGAGAGGAGAGGGATTCATACATGGACACACAGCAAGATAGTGAAACCTGATTGAGGTGAAGGATTCCAACTCCTTGTCCAAGAGCTCATAAAGGGCCAAAGCCATTCAGAAAAGTAATGAGGCAGTGAGTGGTAGCCATGGACATTGGGCCAGCTTCTCCTTACTATGTCACCAGTCCCTCCCACTCAGGTTCTGGCATGAGAGAGTCACCCAGACCTGCTTCTCTGAGATTTTCCATCCTTAAGGAAAATTCTAGTGATCTAAATCCAGAGCAGAAAACCAATAAACACAGGATTTGCTTTTTAAGAAAAACTCAATTGATAGGCTGAAAGTGCCGTGAGGCTACAGGGTAATTAGAGTATGCTGGGCTCCAACCCTGAGCAGATGCTTTCCTGGTTGGAATCCAGGCCCTGAGAATAGAAGCACCAGCTCTTCTATGCCAGCCCTGGCAGGGCCTCACCAGGCAGCTGGTCTCCAGCCAGTTGTTCCCCATGTTGCCAAAACTGCACAGGCCCTAGAGGAATGGAAGTGGAATTTGGAACAATTCACATTCTTGTCTTTGGAGAGTGGGTGGGAGTAGTATCCTGGGAAGCAATAGATTATCAACTAGCCCCATGAGGGCAGGTCTAGCCCAAATCAGCACCTAGCATATAACAGATGCTCAAAAATATTTGTCTATTGACTGCCTATATGCTGAAGCCAGGATAGGGAACATATACTACTTTCTGAGATTTACAACTCCCAAATCTTTATGTTTGTAGGGCTCTTAGCTAAGTACCTGGTATTAGGTGGGGAATGGGAGGTGGTTGTTGGGAATAACAGGCTTTCACAGTCAGTTTTAGTGTTAGAGGAGGCCCAGAGAAGAAAGTGGATGGAAGCATCAACAGTTTGAAAGGAAATTAACAAGCTGGCTGGGTCTTGGGGCTTGCAGGAAGGGTGGAAAGATGATCCCAGAGTTTTCTTAGACAGGGAAGACAGCATGTATGTCTTAACTGCAGAAGGGCTCTTCAAAGTAATGTTGTTATTTGGCCATTCACCAAATATCTGTGCTGTCTTTTGGGTAAGTCCTTTGAAAACTCTTGGACAGCATGATTTGCAGTCCAGGAGTACAATGTGGCACAAAGTGCCACTACCTCCCTGAAAAGAGCAGCTCACCCTAGAGGCTTCACTGGGATCATTTCTGCCCACAAATAAGGCCATGCTGCCAGGCATATGGGTCAGCACTTGGAATTTGGGGTAGGGAAAATGCCATGACTATTCAGAAGGGCAGAGGGGAAGCCTTAGTTGGGGGTGGACTTGGCCATAGAAGGGTAGTATAATCAAAAGGGAGGAGTCAGGAGTGCTGTGTGAGTGTCAGGTACTCCCATTTGGCTTGAGGCTCAAGGAAGTAGGCGCTAAGGTTGGAAATCTAAACCTGGGCCGGGTCAGAGATTTCTATGTCCTTCCTTTATTTTTGACTTCTGGTGAAAAGGATTGAGTTTATTACACTCTGAAGTTCATGACACTATCTTCATTAGTCCCTACAACTTCCTTCTCTTGACATACGCATTTATTTAATATCATTTTCCCACATGTAGGCAAGATATTCTAATACAGTTGCCATTCACCTTTTTTGTTTTTACACACTTCTATATAAGAGGCGTTGGTGTATAGTTTTTACAATGCATGTTGCTTTAGTGTATGTAAGTGATTTGGGTTTTTTGTTATTGTTGTTTGTTTTTTGAGACAGGGTCTTGCTCTGCTGCCCAGGCTAGAGTACAATGGTGTCATCATAGTTTGCTGCAGCCTCCAACTCCTAGGCTCAAGTGATCCTCCTTTGTTGACCTCCCCCTGAGTAGCTGGGGGTATAGGCATACACAATTATACCTAGCTAATTTTTTTTTAATTTTTTGTAGAGATGGAGTCTTGCTATGTTTTTGTTCAGGATAGGCTCACATGATCCTCCCACCTTGGCCTCCCAAAGTTCTGGGATTGTAGGCATGAGTCGTCACACCTGGCTGGGTTTTCTATATCTTATTATGCTCCTGACGGTTTTATTTGGTGCTAAAATTTTAAGATGCATTCATACTTGCAGGAATGCATGTAGGCAATGCATGTAGGTGCACAGGACCACAGGGAGTACACCCACTACATTTTGCCCATCTTTCCTCCAGGGATGGACATCCATGTTGTCCACAAGTGGTTCCTTAACAAAGCAGCGCCACATTGAGGGCTGCCTTTTGGGTGGACTGGTGGCCTCACAGGGCTGACACTTGCCTTTCCATGAGAAACCTATGAACTCAGCGTGGCTGTGTCCAGCTAGAACTGAGTGGCTAGGACTTTTGAGATCCTGGAGGGCCCTGGAGGCTGCTTCCTCCAGGCTGCCTGCATTCTCGGTAACCATGTCGTGTGGTGACTCATGGCACAAATAGTAGGTCTTAGTCAAAAGACCTTCAAAAGGACAATGTGTTCTTTATGCAGAATAGGAAGTTTAGGAAGCGAGTCTAGGATGTCTGTTTTCCTGAAGGCTGGGCTGTGAGTAAACATAGTCTTTGGTTTGATTCAGCAACACGGCTGGGAGAGGGGTAGCAGACACCCACAGCAACCGAGAGGGAATGAAAGGAAACCGGAAAAGAGTGAGTGTGAGTGTGCCAGTGTGTGCAAGAGGGTGACTGGGCCAGCATGGAGGAACAGGGCATGGTTATGAGACTGTCTTCTTTTCCTCTTGTGTTCCTCCAACCTTCCCATAACTTGGAGCTAGTGTGCTGCTGGGTCTCCGTGAAAGCTGCTAACTGAAGCGCATGCAGAGTCAGCTGAGTAAGCTGTTATTCTTAATTTAATGGGGCTGGCTCCTATATGTGCTTCCTGTACTTCAGGGGAATTTGTTTTCATTTAAAAAATAATCCTTGTCATAAAGTGCCCAGTAGCTCTGCACCCTGTAGCTCTGAGGCCTCAGTGTGTCCGTCCAACGCTTTTGTAAAGAAACTGGGGAAGCCAAGGATGCTGTTTTGCTTCCTACTTGCTCCTCTCAGGCTGGCCAGGGTGGCCCTGACTTCTGGCTGGTCCTAGCTGGAAGGTGGCAGGCAGAGGCTGGTGTGAAGCAGATCCGGATTCTACACATCTATTCTCCAGCTCTGTGATCCCCATCTGATTTCTTCAAGGCAGGTTGCAGATTGGATCCGACAAAGGCCCTGGAAATCCAAATGTCCCCTTAGTAACATTTTTGGTTTTTCGAGACAGAGTCTCACTGTGTTGTCTAGGCTAGAGTGCCACAGTGTCATCCTGACTCACAGCAACCTCAAACTCCTGGGTTCAAGTGATCCTCCTGCCTCAGCCTCCTGAGTACCTAGGACTCTAAGTGCCCATCACAATGCATGACTAGTTTTTCTATTTTTAGTAGAGACAGGGCCTTACTCTTGTTCAGGCTGGTCTTAAACTCCTGAACTCAAGCCTTCCTCCTGCCTCGAGGAGTGCAGGAGTGCTAGAATTACAGGCGTGAGCACTGCACCTGGCCTCCCTCTATTAATTCTTTCCAGGTATGCCACAACCTCAGACCACCTTGTCAGTAGAAGAAAGAGAGTGGTTCCTGGGTTTCCTTAACTCAGAGTGCAGCTAATGGTATAGTGAGATGGGCACTAGAGATGCCTGCACCCTGGGCTGGCAGTCCCAGAGGGTGGGGTCCATGGCCATCCTGTTCATGCTGGATCACAGCGTCTAGTACAATGCCTGGCATATACCATAAAAATATAACTTCAATACAAATTTGATGATGCATAACTAAAATTACGTGACAGGGACCAGAGAAGGCATTTGACTTATACACAGGGAGAATAAGATTAAGAGAGGAGAAAGGACTTTCTCAAGTTTATTATTGGAAGTTCTTGGCAAATTATATGATATGATGCTTTGACAGGGCACCCATAAGTTATGGGCAGCTTTTTTTTTTTTTTTTTGGTCACACTGCACACGTTTCCAAATTATGGGTAGTTTTGACTGCTAGAATGTTCTTCTTTAGAAGCAAGTAAACACTACTTGATGGAATACCCACTGGATGTCCACACTTCGGGGCTACAATACTAATATTTTTGAGCATCTGCTATGAGCCAGGCCTTGTTTTGGGTGTTCTGTTTACATTATCTTATTTAATTCTCATTACAAACCTTTGAAGCAAATCTCCATTAAACAGAAAAGGAATCAAAAGTTCAAAGAGGCAAATTGCCCTATCCAAAGTAAACAGGACTAGTTCCAACCCGGGACCCTGCTGAGAGGGAGGTTACCTTGCATTTATAGTGGAGAATGAGAAGTGCCCTTCCAACTTTGAGCCCTTCATTTTTTAAATCAATCTTACCCTTTAAAGGAGATTTAAATTTTATTTGTGGTGATTTTTCTGAAGGTCCCCACTATGTTTCATTTTTTTATAATTGGAAAATACGTTACTGTATCATAAAACTAAAATGGAATTTTGAACAGCTGCATTGAAAATTTTGTAATATGATCACTATTTGGATACAGATCCCTTAAAATAAATCAAATTCATTGACAGATGGCAAGAGTGAAAGACAGTGAAATGATATGCATAGTTGTCATAAGTAGGCTTTGAAGGCCTCAAGGGTATACTTTTGTTTTAAAAATTACCTTGGAAATGAATACAAATTAGAAACAAGCAAGCCACATCCACCACCTTCAGGAGATAGGAGGGAGACAAACTCTCCCAGGTCTTCTTGGCTGGTGGCTTCCCTTTACCCTCCTTGGGATGGCCTGGTGGGCCCTACACTTTCTGGTTCCCATTGTTTTCTCTTTTGCTCAAGATTTTTTTCTCCTGATCGTCCCTGTTATTCCTCTTGGATGACCAGACTATTCCTATTCCTGTCTCAGGGCCTTTGTACTTGCCGAAACCTCTTCTTGGGACTCCCAATCCTCCAGATCAGTGGTCCTCAAACTTTTTAAACAGGGAGCCAATTCACTGTCCCTCAGACCATTTGAGGGCCAGACTATAGTTTAAAAAAAAAACTATGAACAAATTTCTATGCACAGTGCACATATCTTATTTTGAAGTAAAAAAACAAAATGGGAACAAATACAAATACAATATTTAAAATGAAAAAAAAAGGCACCCCATCTGCAAAAAAAAAGAGACCTAACTTCAGAAAAAACAGTTCCCTCTTAACCACAAAAAAAGGCCCTACTAACTTCAAAATAAAAAAAAATACACTGCCTAACTTCAAAAAAAATAAATCCTAACTTGTTCTTACCTTGGTCCTCAGGCAGCAGCAGGCTCTGCACAGGCAAGCTCGTGACTCGTCCAATGATGAGTCTCAGTCTCACCAGAGACAGAGGAAGAGTGGAGAGACAGAGAGAAGGAGGGGAGTCAGAGAGTGTGGTGCACATTCCACACAGGTGCGCTGGGGCCCAGGACGAGTCAGCTGCTAAGCAGGACAGGCAGCAATGGCAAAAACACCCAGTGGGCTGGATAAATGTCCTTAGTGGGCCGCATGCAGCCCACAGGCCGTAGTTTGAGGACCCCTGCTCCAGATCTTTACATGGCTGGCTCCTTGCCATCACTAAAGTCCCATTTCCAGCACCACCTTGTCAGGGAAGCTTTCCCTGACAAGCCTGGCTAAAGGGAGTCCTCTCTTCCTTCCTGCCTTCACCATTCTGGCCAATCTGTATTCCATGACTCTGTTCTCCTTTCTTTATAATACTTGCCATGTCTCAAACTATCTTATGTATATAGTTGTCTAGGTATTTATTGAAGTCTTTCCCTTTGGACCACATGCTTGAAAAGAGTAGAGACTCTCTCCCTAGTTCACCACTGTTTCCCCAGTGCCCACACTGTGTTATGTATAACGTTAAGTGCCAAACAAACATTTGTCAAATGCATCAATGAATGAATGATTGGATGAGTGAATGAGCCAGCTACCCTGGAGGTGGTACAGTAGAAAAGAATCTGGACTAGGGAATGAAGAGATTTAGTATAAAGTCCCCACTTCCTACATGGGAGCTGTTGATTCTGTAAACGTCCTGTAACTTCTTTGAGTTCAGCTTCCTCACCACAAAAATGGGGATAACAACACATTTCCTCTGTGCCTCACCAGGCTGTGAGTGGGGAATGAATGTGTAAACTCTATGTAAAGTGTGAATTCTGCCCACTGTTAATGGTTTCTGTTGTGCTCAGTGGGGACTCACATCTCCAGGAAGACTATCAAGGAACTGCATAGTTTGGCTGCTCATGTGTTTCTGGTTTTTTTTTTTTTTTCATTTTTTTAAAAAAATTTTTTTAAATCAGGCAACCATTGAGTATTTTCTGAGATGCCCAGAACACTAGGGGAATGGGGTCTGAATAGGAGGTAGGGACCTGGCCCTGATTTAATTGGAGAGTAATTAGTGAGCAATGCCAGCTGGCCCTTTATTAGTCATGGGTCTAATGAACTGAAATGAAGCAAGACTGAAAAAAAAATGCATTAACTTTAGCCGTATTTACACTTCTGTTGTCAGCCGCACCATTTGTTGGCTTAAAACAAGCTGCCTTTAATTTGTTATAGCCATTATTTCTGTCTAGGAGAGATAAAATACCTGAATTTCATAAGTATGCATGCGTGCACTGATTATAGTTGAAGGGGGCTCATGGCACATGGATATTTTTCAGAACCAGTGATTCTCAACATGGTAGATTTTTTACTACTTCTAAGAAAGAAGCAGGTCTCACATTAGAGCAATAAATAAGGTCCTAGGGACTATGTTTGCTAAGAGACTTCCCCTTTTTGGCTTAAATGTTACTCCAACATCCTGGGAACCTGAATCCCTTGGGAGATAGGACTTGGATAATCAGAAAGAAGAGAGTGAGCCATGGACAGAACAGGGTCAAGCCTCTCAGGCTGGGGTGAGTGTGGCATATTCTGGGCAAGGCAAGGAGGCTGGCTGACCTGGAGTGGGCTTGTGCTGAGAGGCAGCAGGGGATGCTGCCGGGAGCATGTGAAGGAGGGCTTTGAACTGGAATTCAACTGTCAAGGAACACTGTGGTAGACTGTGTTTTTCAAAGATTGCTGAACAACGTGCCCATCCTGCACACTTTTCTCAGAAGGTGATCTTGATATTTCTTCCACTGAGTGGGAGAGTCTGTATCCCCTCCTCACAAACCTAGGCAGAACTTAGGACTGCCTTGGCCAGTGGAGTATGGAGGAAGTGACATCATGTATACTCTAAGGCCAGGTCATACAAATTCTATGCACTTCCTTTTTTCTCTCTTGGGACATTTTCTTGGAACCTAGTCACCAGTCTCTGAGGAGGCCCAAACTAGCTTGTGTGGAGTACTGGCATGGAGAGGCTACATATAGGTGATTTGACAACAGCTACCTGAAAACCCTACTGATAGCAAACATTAGTCATGAGACAGATAAGCGAAGATGATGCCAGCTACTTATAGTCCCCAGCAGCTAAATCTACCCCCAGTCTTTTAAATGTTTATTTACTTATTTATTTTGAGACAGAGTTCACTTTGTGGCCCTCTGTAGAGTGCTGTGGCATCATAGCTCACAGCAACCTCAAATTCTTTGGCTCAAGTGATCCTCTTGCCTCAGCCTCCCAAGTAGCTGGGACTACACAGCTACCACAATGCTTGGCTATTTTTTTTAGAGATGGGGTCTTGCTCTTGTTTACACTGGTCTCAAACTCCTGAGCTCAAGCTGTCCACCTGCTTTTGCCTCCCAGAATGCTAGGATTACAGGTGTGAGCCACCATGCCAGTCCCCTCAGATATTGTGGAACAGAGATAAACCATCCTTGCTGAGCCCTGTTTAAATTCCTAACTCTCCGAATCTGCCAGATAATGGTTGTTTTATGACATCTGCCAAATGGTTGTTTGTGGGATGGTGTGTTATGCAGCAAGAGAAACTAGAACACACATGCACTTCAATGGGAAGCCCTGGGAGGATGGAAGTGCACTCAGGGCAAAGCCAGGAACTAATAGCCTAGGGCACCAGAATGGCTGGCCTTGGCGATAGCCATGGCAACTCATCTTTGTCCCTGTAGTTGAGGTGTTTCTCAAAAGATTTTCATTCATAAAAAAGAGGCAGATGGTTCAGAAATTGCCATCTCTCTTTATAGATGAAGAAACTAAGACTCAGTGAGACTAAGTTGCCAGCTAGAAGCCCTACAGAGAGCAAGTGATAGCCACAAAGCCAAAATCTCCCACAACCTGCAAAGCACCATCTAATCCCTCTTGCACTTGCCCCAGCATCTTCCTTGTCTTCTTCCCTTCCCTGACAGATGGAGAAACTGGCCAGAGAGCCTCAATGTCTTGTTCAAGATCCCTGAAGCAAGAAAACAACATCCAGTGGCTACTGAAAACTCAGCCAGTCACTGAGAACCTACTGGGCATCGTGGGGCTTCCTGGAGAATGAATATCTCTGGTTGGCTCCAGCAAGCCCGGTGTCAGCCATGGAATAGATCTCTCTGGTTGGCTACAATGAGCTGGTGTCACCATGGAATGGATCTCTCTGGTTGGCTAGTGAGCCTGGTGTCCTTCATGGCTGCGGTCATGTCATAGCTTGTTTAGACTAACTCCTCATTATATCCACAGGCAAACTAGACATTCCCCATTCTTTAAGGCCCATCCTGTTGCCACCTTGTTAATAAAGCCTTCCCTGATGTCCCCATCATTAACATCACTCTCTCCTTGAGCTCCAATAACTTTTGTTCAGAACTTTCTCATAGCATATTGTATAGAAGTATCTCCACCCACATGCCTAGTGATTAACGTTGGTTATCAACTGGATCCTTAGCTGGGCTGTTGCCAAAACACCTGCATATGACCTCTCCGAGTAGCCTCTCTACATTAGCATTAATCAATCAATAAATGTTAATGAACTGGAAATGTACCCGCAGGTCCAAAAATGAATAGGAGAATGTGTGTGTGTCTGAGGACAGAGAAGCCGCACATGTGTATGAGTTTGGGGTGAGGAGGGAGGGAGGAGAGTGGTCATTAAAACTGGGGCATTTACTTCCCTCCCAGCCCTGAGAGTCTGGGTTTTCTTCTGGAATGCTTGCTATGACTCACCCTGGTGGCAAGCTCTCTGCCAATATTATCAATGTATCTGGACAAAAAAGTTGACAATCAGGGCCAAGGGAACCAGAAACAGAGCTGTAAGGGCCACCAGTGTGGGCTGATCGAGCTCCTGTTGTGTAATTTGCACCATGCAAGTCAGGGTTTACTTGCAGACCTGGCCAGTACCCGTGTTGCAGTGGCGTGTCCTGGGTGACTTGTAGAAGCTGGGTCAACTTTTCCCCAGTGGAGCCAAGACCAGGCTGGGAGCCAAAAGGCTGGGCAGATCTCAGCTCAGTCCCTCCCTTCAGCTTGGTGAGCATTTGAGGAGTCTCTATCATGTGCTGTCACTGGGCTGGCCTGCAGAAAGGCACATGTGAGTAAGACCCAACTCCCTATAAGAGCTTGCCTATAACTTGAAATTTACATAACCTCTCTTTGGCTGGCTTTTCTTGCCTGTAAAAGTTGGGCAAATGTGAATGTTTAGCGTAGTGGGCACACAGGCACTCTATGCATTCTGGCTGAAATGAAATGCTCTCAGTCACCCCGCTCAGACCCTAACTTCTCAGCAGGGTGGCCAAACAGATCATCACAGCAGCAGGAAACTGGAGAACTTTCTTAAGACAATCACCAAGCCTGGCTGGCAACAGTGAAAGAACAACAAACAAGTGAGCTTTCAGAATTAAGGGATTAAGAAGAAAATACCTGACTTCAGAGGACAATAAAAAGTTTGCCATGGATGAAAACATTTACCTGAGAAAGGGAAAGGAATCATAACTAGTCAGATTCCTATCTAAACGCATCCTTAATTCATTTTTTTCTCAGGAAGCTCAAATCATTTGCCAACTCCCTCTAGGTGACTTCTCCCCTGCCCCAGAGATGGGGCATTGGTCAGACAGGGAGGACAGGATATGCCCATCAGGCAAAGCAGAGAGGCTGCGTAGGACGGTGGAAACCGGCAACCCAATGGAGCCAGGTAGCTGTGTTCCCGATGCATCTCAGGATAAGTCATTTCCTCTCTGAGCCTTGGCTTTCTCATCGGTCTTTGAAGTGAGAGGCCTGGTTCTTTGCCCTTCATTGCTGTTCCTTGCATTTCAGCTCCCTTCTGGCCACTCCCAGCCCTTTAACAGACACTCTTACCTCTCCTTCCTGTCTGGTTTCTCCTCTGGTTCCTCGTCCGAAACAGTGCCCAGTCTGAGTCACCTTCCTCCACCTCTGACTGCAACCCATGCTGCCTCTCCAGCTCTCGGCAAGACCGCCTATCCTCCAGGGTACCCCAGATGTCACATTAAGGATATGTCAGCGCAGCCGTCTCAGCCCTGGCTACTCATGAGATATCTGACTCTGTCTAAACCTGAAAGCCTGGCTTGCCCCTTGCTAACTGAGATAGGCATTCAGTGTCTTTTCTAGGGTCCCCTTCGGACTCAAGTGTGCTCCTAGGGCTGAGAACTGAAGGTGGCCCAAACCTTCTGTCCCATGTGGGGAAACTCCTCTCTTTATAAAAACAAACTCAAGGGCCTTCAAAACCATTCTTTTATCTCTTTTTCCGTACTTTCTTTGAAAAAGGTTGGCCCTCAAGTTCATGGACTTTCTTTGAAAAATGTGGCCCTCAAGCTCATGGCGTGTTCTCATAATTAACCCCTGCAGGGCTTCCCTTTTTCATGTGTCAAAGGGGATTACTGCCCAGCTTTAACTTCATTCTTTTTCTTTACCCCTAGGCCACCATGTTCAGGTGTTTATCTTTTTATTTGAACATGTTCTTGCAAACGGTGTGCTCTTTTGTGTAGATGTGCTTCTGTTTATGAGATGACATGCCATATGAAGGAATGCCATATGGTATGAAATGACATTCCCTGTCAGGGACGTGGCTTCCCAACACCCCATACACTGGCCATACACGCTTTCACACAGACCATCCTGTCCCCTCCTGGGTTTCTTTCCTGAAATCATCATTCCCCTTTCTGGGAGAGAAGCGGCAAATCTTCCACCAGAGGGGCAAACATTTTTGCAGGCTCCAAATGTTGTGGCACGTGTATCCTTTCATCTTTATCTTGCTTCTGGGGCCAGACAGAGATGCAGATGTGTGGGACGAGCTGCTTCCCGCAGATCCCAGGACCGCGGCCCTACCCTCAGCACAGAGGCACTCACCCCTGCATTCTAGAAGTAGCAGGCTGAGTGTCAGCATCCGATAAGCGACGGCCCCCACCCACTTTGTCCCTTGGCTTCGATTTTACAGGTGCTGATGTAGTTTCCCAAGTTCCTGTCACTTGGAAAAACAACCAAGAACAGCAGTGTCTGTGCCCTGAAGACCCTGGGAAGGCAGTGCTGGCAGCTGTCTATGGGCACCGGTGTGCCCACAAAGAACAGGCAGTTTATTGACACCCTGGACTGCTGGTACTGATGCCCTGTGTCTGTCCCCAGGACTGGGGCGGGCGGGAGATCTCTTTACAGAGCTGACAGTGGAGCCTGGCGCTGAGACACAGCAGGAGAAGTGTTTCCCAACCATCTGACCTGATCTTGAAAGGACTGCATTCTCCTAACGCTCTCCCCGGCAGATTCCGGCTTGGGGCATTGTTTTCTACAGCTGGCTGGGTCATTAACCCCAACCTGCTGCTTTTGGGATCCAGCTGGATCAATTTTAAGGCCAAGAGAGCAAACAGTTACTATCTTAAGCTGGAGCACATAAATATGTTTGGTCTTTTTATGCAGAACTGAGACTGAAATGTTTCTAGGTTCGGTTTGGAGGGAGGGGTGATATATCTGAGCAGAAGGGGGAGGTGTTGGACCCAGTCCAAGCCACTCTTCTTACAGGACTGAAACTGAGGCCAAAGAGACTTGCTTGAGGAATTAGACTCAGCAGAAGAGCCCTCGGAAGAGCCCAGGTGCCCTGAGCCCCAGGCTGTTCTTCCAGCATCAGCCTTTGTTCCGGATTTGCTCTCCCACCGGGCTGTTTGTCCTGTCAGCTCTTCAATATTAGCCGCTCTGCAGGAAGGCATGGCCTTTTCTTTTGTGTTGTGTTAGACCACAGAATGGGGAGCATCTTGCCCTGTCCTTTTCTCCTGGTGTGGCTGTGTATTAGCTGTGTGATCTATGACATATCCTTTCTGTCTTTGAGCTTCCAACTCTGGGAAAAAGGGATAGCAATGGTCACAATACAGCCATGCACGAAGAGCCTTAAATATTCACACCCTTTAGTTTTTAAATTATTATTATTGTTATTATTTTTGAGACAGAGTCTCACTTTGTTGCCCAGCCTAGCTCACAGTAACCTCAAACTCCTGGATTCAAGTAATCCTCCTGCCTCAGCCTCCTAAGGAGCTGGGACTACAAGTGCCCACCACAACACCTGGCTAATTGTCCTATCTTTAGTAGAGATGGGATCTCACTCTTGCTCAGGCTGGTCTTGAACTCCTGAGCTCAAGTGGTCCTCCCACCACCTCAGTGTCTCAGTGCTCAGATTACAGGCGTGAACCACCACAGCCAGCCTCTGTGTATGACTTTTTTTTTGAGACAAAGTCTCATTATGTCACCCTCGGTAGAGTGCTATGGTGTCACAGCTCACAACAACCTCAAACTCTTGGGCTCAAGCCATTCTCTTGCCTTGGCCTCCCTGGTAGCTGGGACTACTAGTAGCGGGGACTACAGGCGCCCACCACAATGCCCGGCTATTTTTTGTTTGTTTGTTTGTTTGTTTGTTTATTTGTTTAGCAGGCTTGGGTGGGGTTCAAATGCACCAGCCCCAGTGCCCCTAACCACTGAGCTATGGGCGCCAAGCCTGTGAATGACTTTTTTTTTTTTTGTAGAGACAGAGTCTCTCTCTATTGCCCTCGGTAGAGTGCCGTGACGTCACACAGCTCACAGCAACCTCCAACTCCTGGGCTTAGGCGATTCTCTTGCTTCAGCCTCCCGAGTAGCTTTTATAAGCAAGAAAAGAAGGCTTTAAAAAACTTTGGATGTCAAACATGAAAGAAAGAAACATTTGAAGTCCTGTCTGTTTTATAATCTTCTAAGCATTTTTTTTCAACATCTATTCTCAGATTCTTACAACTGCCCCCTGAGTTAAGTATGAACTTGAAGCCTTTTTACAAATAAGGCTTGTTCTAGTTGGAAGTTGGAGGGGCCAACAACAGACTAGGCTTCTGGCACCGGTAACAGGGTTCTTGCCATCAACATGCCTGCCCCACAGAGCAACAATGGCAAGATTAACCAAGGATGGGGGCAGGGCAGATTGTCAGGCAGCCTGAGAGGTGTAGGTCGGTGGGGTACGCGGCAGCCACTGGGAGGCAGAGGGAGAGACTGGGGTTCCTGACCGCCTTCCCTCTGGCTGAAGCAGGGAAAGGGCTAGACACAGGCAGAGCCTCTGCATCTCGCTCTGCCCGGGGGCACCATTGTGCAATATTTCCTTCTTGTCAGTCTCTGGATGAAGTGTACGTGCTCCTGAGCCCCTTGTCAGAGTGCCTCCAATGTGCAGGCAGTGCAGTGGCTATGTCACTGGTGCCTCGAAGGACGAAACAGCACTATGTAGGGAGAGTGGGAAGGTATCCTTGGGGGGGTGGAGGGGAGATCCCCTGGGGTGTTTTCATATGGCCCACCTGGCTGGGCTGTGGGTGAGGAGGGCTTGTTGTGGGAAGAAGGCTGAAAGGAAGGATGATTGGGTTACAGAAGGTCTGAGCCCCTGCCTGGCTCTGTGTCCTCTGCCACCTCCCTGAGCCTTGTAACGGTGGGAGAGAGAATGTGGTAAACACCAAGACAAGTCATACCAGAGGGGGCTATTGGGGGGACTCAGCAGTTTCTTGAGGCTTGACCTACTATCTTCATTCTCATAACCCCCCCACCCCCACCCGTGCCTGGCGTGTACTGTAATTGACAGGGGCGCTCGCAGTAAGACGTGTCAGAATCACCTGGGGAATTGACTTAAAATGCAGATGTTGGGGCTCTGCCCTGAATTTCTGGGGTGCTGGTCTAGAGCACAGCCTGGGCATCTGCACTTAGATGTGTTCTCCAGATGATTCTGATGCGTGTGGTCTACAGACCACACTTGGCGATCACTTGGCTGAAAGGTTAGCCTGAGTCTCCAGGTATAACTCAGACTCCAGAATATGTCCTTGGAACAACCACCTCTTGGCTTTGGTCCTGAAGCCCATTATGGCACCTATGTTACCCAAACAGGTATCCCCTCCTTGCTGCTCAGATATCTTCCTGAGGGTTTCGGCAAGTCCCCGTGGGAGGGAGGAGCTTATACATTGTCAGTGTTCAGTTTTGGGGGGTAAATTATGCACTCACGCCTTCCACCGTAGCTTTCCTGGAACTGTAGTGCTCCATGGTGCTATAAGCAAGTCTTTGAAGTAATTCCCCAAACCTCTTAACTGTCATAGGACTGTTGGACTAACTGCTTTCTTTTTGTGTGCAAAATACATCCACTCAGTATGGTGACATTGGGCTGAATTCATAGTAGTAAACTTTTTTCCTTCTTTCTTTTCTTGGAGATAGAGTCTTGCTCTGTCGCGCAGGCTTGTGTGCAGTGGCATCATCACAGCTCACTGCAACCTCAAACTCCTGAGCTCTGGTGTTCCTTCCATCTTAGCTTTCTGAGCAGCTGGGACTATAGGCACACACCATGTCTAGCTAACTTTTCTATTTTTTATAGAGTTGGGATCTTTCTCTGTTGCCCAGGCTGGTGTCGAACTCCTGACTTCAAGAGATCCTCCCATCTCAGCCTCCTAAAGCGCTAGGATTACAGGAGTGAGCCACTACTTCAGGCCCCAGCACACATTTATTGAGTATTTCCCATGTATTAGGCAGGGCTGGCCTGAAGTTTACATGTTTTCATGTCATTGATTCATTACCATATGAATAAACAAATTATTATTTGATGTACTCCAGCAGGCAATGTCCAAAAGATAGGTTCTACAAGGATAACAAAATGACATTTAAAAAAAGTTTAAAACCTTGGTCTAGATATCTAGCCCATTGTATGTGATCAAAAGAAGCTTGTTAACAAATGAAAAACATCGGCTCGGCGCCTGTGGTTCAACAGGCTAAGGCGCCAGCCACATACACCTGAGTTGGCGGGTTCGAATCCAGCCCGGGCCCGCCTAACAACAATGACGGCTGCAACCAAAATTGGCTGGGCGTTGTGGTGGGCGCCTGTGGTCCCAGCTACTTGGGAGGCAGAGGCAGGAGACTCGTTTAAACCCAGGAATTGGAGGTTGCTGTGAGCTGTGATGCCACGGCACTCTCTCCAGGATGACAGCTTGAGGCTCTGTCTCAAAAAAACAAAACAAAACAAATGAAAAACATTTTACTCACATTTCCCCTCCTTTTTTTGCTAGAAGAGACAGCTTATAGTTCCCCAGAGAAGAGTCTGTTCCCTGGCCATATTTCAGAAATACTAATTTCATTAAGTCCAGGGCTACAGGGAAAAGGGATTGTTTCTAGGAGAAAGGGCCTGCTTTTACATAGTGGGATCCAGGGAGGGCTGGGGGCTGTCATGTGTGGCCATCTGGCTCTCTCCCTGACTGCTTTATGGTCATGTCCGTGTGCAGCTTCTGAGATTCCTAATTATGCCTGATACATGGGAAGCTTAAGTGGCTACATTTAAGCCTTCAGATATTAGCAGAGGACTCTTGCACCACCCAAAGATCAGTGTGTGATACAATGCATGTGCTGGAGTATACCAGCCCGTCAGAACTGAATTAACCACATTCTTTACTGACAGACTTCCGGTGCTCAGGAGCAAGATGGTTTGGCTTTGCGGTTACTTTTTTTTTTTTTTTTTAGCCAGAGTCTCATTATGTCACCCTCGGTAGAGTGCTGTGGCATCACAGGTCACAGCAACCTCAAACTCTTGGGCTTAAGCGATTCTCTTGCCTCAGCCTCCCAAGTAGCTGGTATTACAGGTGCTCGCCACAACGCCCGGTTATTTTTTTTGTTGTTGCAGTTGTCATTGTTGTTTCAGCTGGCCCGGGCCAGGCTCGAACCTGCCAGCCTCGGTGCATGTGGCTGGTGCTGTAACCAACATGCTACGGGCGCCGAGCCTACAGCTACATTTTGAATTCACTCTTTCTCCTTTTTTTCTGGGAGCGCTCAGCACCTCCTCTGCCTTCAAAAAATTCCTGGTGGCTTAGGTCACAATAACTCCTAAAGATTCTGATTCACTTTGTTCTTTTATAATCCCCTGGAGGTAGTTGAATTGCTCCAAAGTCTAAGAACCACTGACCTACAAAGGTTAAAGTTTCTCAAGCCAGTTCCTATGCTCCAGACCTCCTGAGCTTCAGACACATGTAATCTTCCGTCTCCGGGCAGTTCCACCAGGGAGGCCTAATGGGCACGTCAAACTCCACATAGACATCCTATAGGAAGTTTTGGCGTCACCTCACCAGGTGCTTTCCATTCATTCCATTTATTCTTTCTCCCAAGGCATAGCTCCAGTCTATCACCCTTTATAAGGAAAATTCTTCTTTTTTTTAGAGACAGAGTCTTTGTTGCCCTCGGTAGAGTGCCGTAGTGTCACAGCTCACAGCAACCTCCAGCTCTTGGGCTTAGGCAATTCTGTTGCCTCAGCCTCCTGAGTAGCTGGGACTATAGGCGCCTGCCACAACGCTCGGCTATTTCTTTTTTTGTTGCAGTTTGGCTAGGGCAGGGTTTGAACCTGCCACCCTCGGTATATGGGGCTGGCGCCCTACCCACTGAGCCACAGGTGTTGCCCATAAGGAAATTTTTTTTTTTGTAAACAAGGTCTAGTTGTTCCTGAATAAAGCAGCGGCGTATCTGGTTTGCGAGATTTCCATCCTTGAGAACTTCTCTCAACCATTGCTTCCATCCCATAATAACCTGTGTAAGGGCCCGTGCAAACGCATTGCTCTTCTTTTAGTTTCTTCTAGCACAGTTGGCACAAAGTTGGAAAATATGATCAAATATGTCCCACTAGAACAGTATTCTTCAACCTTTTTATCTCATGGCACACTTGAACCTGTAGTTAAACTTCCGTGGCACCCTTAAATTATGTTGATCAAAAAAAGAGTAAAAAGAAGAATACACTTACTGTGCTTTGAATGTCTTTTGAAAATCATTTAATTGGCTTGGTGCCTGTGGCTCAACGGGCTAAGGTGCCAGCCACGTACACCTGAACTGGCGGGTTCGAATCTGGCCTGGGTCCGCCAAAGAACAATGATGGCTGCAACCAAAAAATGGCCAGGCGTTATGGCCGGGCATTGTGGCGGGCGGCTGTAGTCCCAGCTACTCAGGAGGCGGAGGCAGGAGACTCGCTTGAGCCCAGGAATTGGAGGTTGCTGTGAGCTGTGATGCCATATCACTCTATCCAGGGTGACAGCTTGAGGCTCTGTCTCAAAAAAAAAAAAAAAAAAGAAAAGAAAAGAAAATCATTTAATTAATGATCTGGGAAAAAATAATTTTTTTTTTGAGACAGAGTCTCACTGTGTCACCCTCGGTAGAGTGCTGTGGCATCACAGCTCACAGCAACCTCAAACTCTTGGGCTTAAACAATTCTCTCGCCTCAGCCTCCCAAGTAGCTGGGGCTACAGGCGTCCACCACTATGCCTGGCTATTTTTTTGTTGTAGTTGTCATTGTTGTCTAGCTGGCCTGGGCTGGGTTTGAACCCGCCAGCCCTGGTGTATGTGGCCGGTGCCCTAAACACTGAACTATAGGCACAGAGCCGATCTTGACAAATTTTTGTGGCATGCCTAAGATCCTCTCACAGCACACCAGTTGAAAATCACTGCACTAGAGACTCAGGGATAACAGAAAGGAAACAGATACAGGGCACGTGTGGCCCAGGACCTTTCTCTGTGGAGCCTGCAGATCTGCCTCACCCTCGCTTGTCCTCTGTGTCCTTATGATGGATGCTTGCCAAGTAGAACATGTGCCCATTACCTTGACTCCTCTGGTCTTAATTCAGAACAACTGGAGCAAGAGCCACTCCTACTTACCTGTTTAATCTCTGCTTCTTGCCTGTCTCTTCACCAAATAGCTGGCAATGGAAATGACCACTTCCTCCAGAAGGGACCTTGTCTACCCCAGGGCCAAGGTCTAATAGGCTTCAGCATTGCAGCCAACCCAAACTATGCCACAGTGACCCCTATTTTCATGACGCATTTGCGTCACATCCCCTGGCCAGTCCCATTGTCCCTGCCTCACTCAGCCCCAGGCCTCACCAGCTCTCACTATCAGGCAGCAGAAGGCTCCCGTCCAATCCTTGACCTTGACCACAGCCAGTCTTCCCTACCACTGCTGGCCTGCAACCCTAAAAACGACAGAATTTCATAACTTAAGGGCTCTCAAACTATTTAGTCTCAGGATTCTTTTACATGTTTGAAAAATAACTGAGAACCCCAAAGAGATTTTATGTGAGTTATATTTGTCAATAGTTATTGTAGATGTACTATAGATGATTACACAAAAGTCAATAAAAAATTTTACTGTAGAAATTAAAACAGAGAAATTTAACAAATGTTAACTTACCAATTCATTTAAAAATAGCAACAATAAACCCATTACAGGTCACACAGAAATAACATAATTTTGAAAGATTTGTATTTCCCAAAACAAAAGTAATTTACTGACAAGAGTGATGTTGTTTTATATTTTGCAAACCTCTTTAATGTGTTGTTTATTAGATTAATCTGGCATCTCCTAGCTGCTTCTGCAGCTATTGTGGTGTGTTGTTTTAGTTGACATATATGAGAAAAATCTGGCCTTACACAGATATGTAATTGGAAAAGGGAGAGTACTTTAATCTTCATCTTAGATAATTATGGATGTTCTTCTCTCCTACTACACCCAAACTCGAGGTTTCTTAGAGCAGGAGTGGTAGTTCGTGGCTATAATCTTAGCACTTTGGGAAGCCAAGGCAGCAGGATCCTGTGAGCCCAGGAGTTTGAGGTTGTAGGGAGCTATGACTGGGCCACTGGACT
The DNA here is from genome assembly GCA_963574655.1 of Perodicticus potto. NCBI lineage: Eukaryota > Metazoa > Chordata > Mammalia > Primates > Lorisidae > Perodicticus > Perodicticus potto. Next base: position 25,603 of record CAUYRH010060341.1, read on the forward strand.
CCAGTTTGGATAATAAAGTAAAATCCTATTTCTAAAAAAAAAAAAAAGAAGTGGTAGTTTAGTTTCTTACAATATGAAATTGTAAGAAACCATAGCAATGATACATTCAATAAACTTCTTCTTCTTCTTTTTTTTTTTTTTTTGAGATAGGGTCTTGCTCTGTCACCCAGGCTAGAGTACAGTGGCATCTTCATAGCTCACTGTCACCTTGAACTCCTGGGCTCAAGGGATCCTCTTGCTTCAGCTTCCCGAGTAGCTAGGACTATAGGCACGTGCTACCACACCTGGCTAATTTTTTCATTTAATTATTATTATTTTTTTTTGTTTGCATTAATCATTTATCTATTTATTTATTCTTTTATTGTTGGGGATTCATTGAGGGTACAAGAAACCATGTTACACTGATTGCATTTGTTGGGTAAAGTCCCTCTTACAATCGTATTTTGCCCCCAAAAGGTGTGGCACACACCAAGACCCCACCTGCTTTGCATTTAATTATTTTTTAGAGACAAAGTCTTACTATGTTGCCCAGGCTGGTC
>CAUYRH010060344.1:0-14433 GCA_963574655.1 Perodicticus potto
CTGTAGTCCCAGCTACTTGGGAGGCGGAGGCAAGAGACTCGCTTGAGCCCAGGAATTGGAGGTTGCTGTGAGCTGTGATGCCACGGCACTCTATCCAGGGTGACAGCTTGAGGCTCTGTCTCAAAAAAAAAAAAAAAAGAAAGAAAGAAAAGAAAATGGCTTATGAGTCTTTTGCCAAGGCTTTGGATAAGGAAGAAACAGATAGGAAAGAGGAAAATAATGAATGTAAGCTGGATAATTATAAAACCATTCCAGGATGTTTGCTCACTGAGACCATCACTGCCCACAGTTTGGGCTATGACTTCCCTTCCCACTGGTTAATGGTCCCCATGGCCCCAGGTTTCCAGGCTCATCTCGGGGCATTCCTTATCCTCAGTCTGACCCTGAGGCCCGCAGAACAGTCAGGCAGGGGTGCCGACATTCAAATGCTGAAGAGTTCTATGACCTTCCTCAAAGTATCCTGCACAAAGCATTTCTGCTCTATTATGAATGGGAAGCATCTGAGAGGAAAACCACACTTCTCTCCAGTATGCAATTTATAAAAGAATTTTAAATAGTATGCTTACTGTCACTCTTTTAAAATCTGATTGAAGGTGACTGTTAAAGCAATTTAGAAATAGTGCAGATAATTCAAGCTGAAAAACAGTAATTCTTTTACATATGCATTCTAAAGGAAATCATACGTAATGTCTCTCTTGTTTCCATTTCAGCAAAGTTTAATATTTTCATTGTTAGTGCCGAGTTAAAGCCATGCACAACTTTAAGTGCTAAGAATGAAATAAATAAACCTCCCTGCTACCTCTGACAAAAGCTGCTTTTGGGGGAGGGTGAATAGCATAAGTCATAAATCCTACTGCTCCTTATCTCATCCTCTGCCTTCTGGAATATAAAAAGAAAAAAGTCTAGCCTGAACGTAACAAGTTTATCAACCCAACTTCACACTCACTCATTGGAATTAATTCTGTGCCATGTGTTCTGAGAGAGAAAAGTTAATAATACTTTTGCTGTCACTTGTGTTTTATTTCACTTTTCCCAAGATAACATAAGAGACAAAAATATTTCAATTTATAGAGATGTTAAATGCAAAGCTATCAGAGAACATAATTCCGCATATATGCTATTTGTGAGTTCTTTAAAAATCATCCTCTTTTTGCTTTAAGTTACCATGTAAAATTTCAAGAATGTATTGAGGCAAATATGTGAAATTTAAAGTTATTTTTCTAACAGTTGGCACAATAACTATTTTACTAATGTTCCTTGTTTCAACACCAAAACTCATGATGAAAAAGGGATGCTTGGCTCGGCACCTGTGGCTCAAGCAGCAAAGGCGCCAGCCATATACACGTGAGCTGGAGGGTTTGAATCCAGCCTGAGCCTGCCAAACAACAATGACGACTGCAACCAAAAAATAGCCAGGCGTTAGAGTCCCAGCTACTTGGGAGGCAGAGGCAGGAGAATCGCTTAAGCCCAGGAGCTGCCACGGCACTCTACCCAGGGTGACAGCTTGAGGCTCTGTCTCAAAAAGAAAAAAAACAAAAAGGGATGCTATCTACCACACAGGGTTCTGTTGAGAACCAACAGAAAACAAATACCACAACTCTTTCTAAAGACCTGACACGTGGCACACATAAGATTACAACAATAATATTTTAGAACCAAATAAAATTTTCTAGGAAAATGCTGTAGCCATTACTAAACACTGAGCCTTGGCAGTTTGGAATTTTTCAAACTAACAATAAAAATTCAGAGATAGAACCACACAGCTCTCATTCTGAGCACTGGCTGGGAAAATTACCTGGCCCTCCATTCACTTTCACCCTCAAGTTGACATCTTCCCATTCCCACCCTCCACTATAATTCGTTAAAGTGCCAAGATAAATATATATTCTTCTTTGCCCTGATAAGTTATTTTGGCAGAAACGTCCCTACTACTTAGAATAAACATATTAAAACATTCTACAAATGGTTTCTGCCATCATGAACACTACAACTTCATGACTTACCAGACAGTAACATATGTCCTTCAAAAACAGTGGCAGGTGGAACTCTAGGTTTACAATTTTTCACAGCTTTGGCAATTTCCCTAAGTTAAAAGAGAAAACACTATACCCATTAATTCAATATAAAATAAATTTCATGAAACTACTTTCAAGCAATGAAATTAAGTCTATTAACATAACTAGGCATATAATTATAAACTGGTTTCCAAATGTGCAGCAACAATTATGCCTTTTAGCTTTCTCTGTAATGCAGAAAATTATATATCTGTAAACTTGAACTTTCGTGTGCCTGCCCAGTAGGCTGTGCACTGACTGGGTTGCTTCCACCTTCAGAGATGTGAACCTGGGGCTCCTGGACGGTGTGCTAAATGCAACAGCAAATCTCCTCCCCTTCTCCGCCAAATCCACATACAAAACATGTCCTTGCTTCGTAATAGTTTGACAGACAAAAGGCTTCAGGTTTGAGGAAGAGGAGAAGACAGGGGCAGAGGCTCAGAGAAGAGGGAACAGCTCCAGCAGATGTTTTCACACACACAGTAAGGAGGTTACAGAACAGGAAAGCACGAACTCCCCACAATGGGTTCTAGTCATTCACACTTTATCAGCTTTAATGAATCATGTCTTTGATTAATCAGGAAAAATCCACCAAACATATCAGCACCAATAAAAACTGCTCATTCTACTGCTCCCAAATTAGGATGTAGGTGTCTAAGTGAAAGCAAAGTTATACAGAGACAGACATAAATACAGAGAGACAGATACACACATATAAGCATACAAAGATATTTAAAACAACCCTTTTTTTTTCCTTTTCTTTGAGACAGAGTCTTACTCTGTCACCCAGGCTAGAGTACCCTGGCCTCAGCCCAGCTCAAAGGATCCTCTTGCCTCAGCCTCCCAAGTAGCTGGGACTACAGGCGCCCGCCACAACACCCAGCTAGTTTTTCTATTTTTAGTGGAGATGGGGGTCTCGCTCTTGCTCAGGCTGGTCTCAAACTCCTGGGCTCAAGGGATCCTCAGCCTCCCAGAGTGCTGGAACTACAGGTGTGAGCCACTGCAACTAGGCAAAATAAAACCCCTCTTTATCAAGAGGAAATAACTTAAAATCAAAAGAGGTAGTTTGTGTTCCAAAGACAAGTTATAATCCACGATTCTTACGTTCAGATATTATTTAAAAGTTGTTTAAAATAGTCTATCACAGAAGTCACCAAAAGCAGTGAACTTTTAAGTAATTCATCACACTGAACCTATTGAACACGTAAAAGCAGGCTTGGAATAGTGAGATGACTGGCTCAAAATATAATCATCACTCTAGGGAAAAACAAAAACAAACCATCCTAAACTATGTTCCTATTCACTGAATCCCAATCTTCCTACAAGCCACAAAAATGTAAGGAATTAACCCAAACGTGGCCATGCTCTTGTTTTACCCCTTTCCTGCGTATGCTCACTTGAAAACAAGAATTAAGTGACAATTGTGAACCAGGCAAGGCTAAGACACTTCTCTCTACCTCAGGATGCCTGTCGTCTGGCTGTGTTTTCCTTCCGTGACAGAATTTAAAGGGGGCCTGTATTTGCCCACAAGAAATATGAGCATGGCTCGGCACCCGCAGCACAGTAATTCAGCACCAGCCACACACACTAAGGGTGGCAGGTTCAAACCCAGCCTGGGCCAGCTAAACAACTGCAACAACAACAACAAAAATAGCCGGGTGTTATGGCAGGCGCCTGTAGTCCCAGCTACTTGGGAGATTCTGGATTCTCCTGAGGCAGGAAAATCGCTTAAGCCCAAGAGTTTGAGGTTGCTGTGAGCTGTGATGCCACAGCACTCTACCAAGGGTGACATAGTGAGACTCTGTCTCAAAAAAAAAGAAATATAAGCAGTCCCACTTTGAGCATACAAATATTATTCGAATATTTAAGAACAGAATATCATGCTATCTGGGATTTGTCTTACAGTATCTCGGGGGAAAATAAGACAAAAAAAGAAGAGCAAAACATTGAAAATTATGGCAACAATGTGTAATACACATGAAGAGTCATTCTACTATTTCTCTACTTTTACTTTTGGAATTTTTCATAGTATAAAGGCACTTAAGCTTGCAAGGGCTGTCATAACAAAGTAGCATAGACTGGGTGACTTAAACAACAGCAATTTATTTTCTTAAAATTTGGAGGCCAGAAGTCTGAAATGCGGTGTCAGCAGGGTTGGCCTCCTCTGAGAGCTGCCTTCCCCTGTGTGCATCTGTGATCTCTTCTTATGAGGACACCGATCATATTGGGTTGGGGCCACCCACACGACCTCAGTTAACATTAATCACCTCTTCAAAGACAGCCTTATTCTGAGACGCTAGGAGTTAGGACTTCAACATAGAAATTCTGGGAGGACATAATTCAACCCATAAAAAAGGTAAATATTTAAAGGTAAATATTACCTGATATGATCTGGTGTTGAACCACAGCATCCCCCAACTATATTGACCAAGCCATCCATAGCAAAATCCTATATTTAGGAAGAGACAAAGTTCCTATGAGTTCATCTGAATTCTAAATTCACTACCACTAATTCAGCATAAAAGCTATCTACTTCCTGGCTATACTAAAAAGAGAGCAAAACATACTTAACTCTAGATATCACATGCCCTAGATACAAGGACAAACACAGAAAACAGTTCAGATACTCTGCATTCCACTGTACATTTAAAATTCAATAGATTTATTTGCCTATGTGATGATAGTAAAGATTTTTACATCCATTAAGCTGATGTGAATAAATGTGAGATGGATAATACATTTTCAAGTAACAGTTAAAATGGATATCAGCTTTTAAATTTATTTATTTTTTTAATTTTAAATAAAAATTCAGTTCCTGGGGGTGGCGCCTGTGGCTCAGTGAGTAGGGCGCCAGCACCATATACCAAGGGTGGCAAGTTCAAACCTGGTTCTGGCCAAACTGCAACAACAACAAAAATTAGCTGGGCGTTGTGGCAGGCGCCTGTAGTCCTAGCTACTCGGGGGGCTGAGGCAGGAGAATCGCCTAGGCCCAAGAGCTGGAGGTTGCTATGAGCTGTGATGCCATGGCACTCTACTAACAGCAACAGAGTGAGACTCTGTCTCTTAAAAAAAAAAAAAAAATTCAGTTCCTCTGTTACACTGGCCAAATTTCAAGTACTCCAATTATAACAATGTGGTAGTGGCTACATAGAGGCCAGCATGGGTCTGGCATTGAACCCCAGGCTAGCAAGTGAAGGACACAGTAACTGAGTAAGGCAAGGAACTCAACAGGCAAAATATTGGCAAGATCATCTACATAAGCTCTACAGAAGAAGTCAAAAATAGCTTCAAAGAGAATGTCTGTGTGTGGGACAGAAGCTCCCAATTCATGGAATAAGGGAAAGGTGACGGAGGAGCTAGTCCACAGGGCACTAAGGAGCGGGAGGGTAGTATGATCTCAGGACCTAGGATTACAAGATATCACGATCAGTGAAGCCCTGAATTCTTCCACTTAAAAATAGGCCGAGTACATGTATAAGGTAGCCAGAAAACATCAGGATTTTGTGTGTAATGAAACTATATTGATTTGTTATGTTAAAATATAGAATACCCACATCATTATCAAAAAAAAAAAAAGATATCAGGACATGTGAGAGAGAGGGAATGACGGAAATGACTGAAGTGGACCAGGAAGACACCCACTCCACCCAGCAGTTTGAGGAATACGAGGGGGGAAAGCTATCACTTGGGACGGGTGTGTGGGAGCAACATCTCCGAGGAGAGCCGGCGGAGGACGAGGGTGTCAGCAGACAGGCCCCCACTACCGTAACCCAGAGCGCTAACTTGTCTTTGTGACTCAGACATTGGGATTTCTTTCCGAGAAAATTCTAAATCTAAAATACTATCTATCTCTTAAAAACCCAAGTAAAAAAGGATCTCTGACCTTCAGGCACATGGCCATCATAGAGGGCGTTTCATCATAGTCACCAAAGGTGTTGGGGAGACCTGAGAAAGAATATTTAAACCATTATTGCAAACTACCTGAACAAATACATATCATATTTTAAAGGCTTTAGGCTAACAGTTATAAAATTTCATATTATGTTAAATGGTAACTACCTGCCAAACACAAATAATACATAATATTAACACAGTAAACACACAAGAAAATAAGCTTCATTTTTCTTTAATTTGAAAGAAAACAATGTCCTACAGAGCAGAATGTCCTTTCCATAATGGAAGTTCTCACTTCCTAGCTGCCTGGGGTCAGAGTGGGAGAAACACTGCGTGTCCTTTGAACTAATGAGCAACTCATCTGTAATTGAAACAAAAACAACCAATCTCCTTTCAAATACATTTTCCCAAAAAAGATGTATCCTCCAACTACTCCAGTTCCCTGTTTTATTTATTACTCCCTTCTAGTTATCGCATTCCTAGTGGGAAATAAAATTTACTGTGCAGTAAAATGTATGTATTTGAGGAAAACAGGCTGGAAAATGATTTTTAGCCCTAAATACATAAGCAGAACTCAAAAACATTCACAGAGAAACCTAGTTAACTCAAAACAAATTACCAATATTTAATTCTCAAAGAATTGTGTACACATATCTCCAGAACACAGACACACAATAAATTATAAGTCTTCGCTTTTAGAGAAGAAAATGGTAACAACAGCCAAGATTCTTCGTTTGCTCATCTGCTCATAGAGTGGACCAGAGAAAAGGGCTCCCCCTCCTCTCCTTTGTACTCGTGTCTTTGGCCACATCCACAGTGTCACCAAAAGCAAGGTTCTGGTCATTATAGGACTACGCTCATTCCTGGAAGCTACATCCTACTCAGACGCTTGAACCTGAGCCAAACCATTTCTTCAGGTGTAAAAACAAACAAACACTGGTCTATCCTTCTGACGTGTCACTATATACCAAGATCTGCAAAACAAATTCTTTTAATAAAGATCTGTTACTACACCTACCCATGTCTTGTGTATTTGTATCTCCCCACACGAGATGCCCTTGAAACACACACCAGGGGCCAATCGAACGGTGGCTCATGCCTATAATCCTAGCACTCTGGAAGGCTGAGGTGGGCTGATCACCTGAGCAAGAGCAAGACCTCATCTCTAAAAATAGCCAGGTGTTGTGGCAGATGCCTATAATCCCAGCTACTTGGGAGGCTGAGGCAGAAGAATCACTTGAACCCAGGAGTTTCAGGTTGCTATGAGCTGTGACATCACGGCACTCTACTGACAGGGACAAAATTAGACTGTGTCTCAAAAAAAAAACCAACAAAAAACACACACACACCTGCATTGGGATAACAGAGGACATAGGATGTGGTACATTTTCCAATGGCTTCAATAAAAGGTCTCATTTCAGCTGCACCCAAAGCACAATTTAATCCAATGCTGGAAAAAAAAAAGATATTAGAAGAATTACCTCTCATTCAAAAGATTTATGAATATGAAAGTTACAAAAAAGAGAACATATCTAAAGCCAAGTGGACAATAAATTTCCTAATTCAAAGCACCTTTATTCAACTACAGTCAAAGCCATCTCACTGAGGTCCCCTATGGCATCGAGTACTTTTGCCCATGTCTCCAACTTCAGATCATCTTAGCTAAAGAATGCCACCTGTAGATATGGCTCCTTAGATAAGTGCACAGACTGGCTAATGGTATACTGAGGGACAGAAATGCCAGCACACTAACACTGCTAAAAAGATCGGATCTGAAAGCAACACTTAAGGGATAGGAAAAGGAAATTCCTGGGAGTAGAAGGAATATGAAACAGTAAAAAGGCTCAGCACCGCAGCACAGTAGTTACAGCGCCAGCCACATACACCGAAGTTGGTGGGTTCAAACCCGGCCCGGCCAGCTAAGCAACAATGACAACTGCAACAAAAATAGCCGGGCATTGTGACAGGCGCCTGTAGTCCCAGCTGCTTGGGAGGCTGAGGCAAGAGAATCACTTAAACGCAAGAGTTTGAGGTTGCTGTGAGCTGTTATTCCACAGCACTCTACCAAGGGCGACATAGTGAGACTCTGTCTTAAAAAAATAAAATAAAATAAAATAAAAAGTATACAAATGGGGGGGGAGAGAAATAAAACTGTCTTTGTTCCAAGATGACATTACTGTATATGAAGAAATCACCTCCAGCTAATGAGCAAGGTTACAAAATACAAAACTCAAATATTTACTTACATAATAGCAAAGAGCAATTAAAATTTGACAGTAAAAACACAAAACCATTTAACATTAGCACCAAAACAAATGAAATAGGTGGAAATATATATAAGATTTATATGAGGAAAACCATGAAATGATTTAAGAAATCAAAGCAGATCTAAGTAAATGAAGCTATTCCATGATTATGAACAGGAAGACTCAATATTACTAAGGTGTCAGTTCTCCCTCTGTATCTACATTCAACACAATCCCAACCAAAACCCCAGCAGTTATTCTGAACGTCACACACTCATTTTTTCTTTTTTTGAGAAGACAAAGTCTCACTCAGTTGCCCCAGGTAGAGTGCCACGGCATCACAGCTCACAGCAACCTCAAACTCTTGGGCTCCTGCAATCCTCCTGTCTCAGGGTGCAGGTGCCCACCACAACCCTTCGTTTAGTAGAGTCGGGGGCTTTGCTCTCGTTCAGGCTGGTCTCGAACTCCTGAGCTGAGACGATCCACCTGCCTTGGCCTCCCAGAGTGTCAGGGTTACAGCTGTGAGCCAGGGCGCTGATTTTAAAGTTTATATCTGCAATTCCCAACCCTCCAAAAGGAAGGGAGTCAAAGAGAGATCACTCACCAGAGAGAGTCCACATGAGACACGCTGATGACAAACGCCTCTCCTGTCTGTCCAGAAAGAGTGCGCCCACTCTTATCAACAATCGTTCCTGAAATCTGAGTTCACAAAGGGAATGGAGTGGACAGCATAGTCTTCAGTTAAACGTATAACCACAGGGCGGCACCTGTGGCTCAAAGGGGTAGGGCGCCGGCCCCACATACTGGAGGTGGTGGGTTCAAACCCAGCCCCGGCAAAAAAAAAAAAAAAACTAAAACCACAAAAACAATATAAAATGAACAAGCTGCCTTTCTTTGTTCTTTTATGAAGAAGAGAACTCAAACTCAAAAGCAGGATATTTTATAAGGCTCATACGTCAAGGGACTGGGGATGGGGTAGTAAGCTGTACACAGGGAAAAGGGACAGTGACAGAGGCAAAAGCAATGACCAAACAGCTTTCAAATTCACAGGTCTAGTCCCATTAAAACTGCCCTTAAAAACTGAAGGCAAGGCAAGACTAGAGCAAAGGCCCCAAAACTCTGAGAACTTAGCTAAAATAATGATAATAATCAGCTCCTGTCCCCTCATTTGCTTGAGAATCATCACTGGTCCCTGAAGCCACGTGTAGTTGTCCGTAATGACCGTCACCACCTGTTTGGGACCTCGGGGTAGTTTTGAGACACCTTGCAGGTCCTGCATGCCAGGAATGGACTCCCCCAGACCGAGTTCTGGACTCAACTAGTCTTGGACACTCGATCCAAGGTCCTACATTCCAGGACCTGGCCCACCCAGACAGCAGCCCACCCCAAAGGACTGATGGTCCTGCTCTGAAACCAGCTAATCACCAGACCTTGGCTGTCTAATCTTCTGCCCACCAAACTGTCTTTAAAAACTCTGTCCCCCAATTCTCAGGGAGAATTTGAGCAATCTCACAGACAAACCTGGCTGGGCAGCAACAGCCAGAGATACCTTTCCCGGAGATACCTCAGGTTATATCCTGACCTCCTGCTGGTAAATACCTGGCTTATCTAACACCCTTATTTTGATTCCATTCTGTTTCCACCAAACAATCTTAGGACTCTCAAATAGGTCTGCCCACTGAGTTAATAAATTGTTAATAAACTGTCAGTCTAGTATCTCAGTAATACGTACGTGGCAGCCAGCAGGCAAGGCCATTCCTTCCTGGGCCCTAATGAGACTGAGTGTCATTAAGCCTTTGGCTTCAGAGGACCAGTACAGCTTGGGCTTCTTTTGAACAGCCTGCCTTCCACCAACCACATCTAGATTCATTTTCCTTGCCTCTCCCAGAGGTAAGATCATTACTGATCTAGAAGTGGTAGGAGGGGTGAACAGAGGATGTTTAAGTAAGTGGTTTCTAAAGATACCATCAATAGTCCTGCTCTGAAAGGGGGGAAAACATATGCTCAACATGACAATTATTAATAAAATAATTTATCATGCAAACATTTTAGAACTTACGAAGATAGGCCGGGGATCATACTTTTCTTCAAAAAGTTTCTGGAGTGCAAATAAGGCTGCCTATAAGGGAAGAAAGGAAAAAAGAACATCTTTATTTCTAAAAGATTGTGTGCCAGGTCAGTCTAACTGCCTGAGAAGAAATGCACCCTTATTCAAGACCTCTTCAGATAAGATACACATCGAGCTACCTGGGGACAAGAAAACTGTCTTCCCTGTAACATGTGACCCCGAACCTCGTTCTCAAGCATTACATCACACACATTAAAACAAAGCAAGTTCTGACTGCAAGCTCACCTTTGAACAAATAATTCCTCTGAGGAAGAGCTCAAGAGCTATTCTTGGCTGGGCACAGTGGCTTGTGCCTGTAATCCTAACACACCAGGAGGCTGAAGCGGGCAGATGCCTTGAACTCAGGCATTCAAGGTCAGACTGAGCACTGAACTCAGACATTCAAGGTCAGACTGAGCGAAAATGAGAACCCATCTCTCTTAAGAATAGAAAAACTTAGCCATGCATTGTCCCAGGTATTCAGGAGGCTGAGGCAGGAGGATCCCTGGTACCTAGGAGTTTGAAGTTGCTGTGAGCTAGGCTGATGCCACAGCACTCTAGCTTGAGCAATAGAGTGAGAGCCTATTGAGGGGGAGAAAAAAAGAGCTATTCTTTATTCATTGCCTCAATAAAATTAATAAACAAGTAAATTAAATTAGGAAGCCCCTACCTTCTGCATCTTTTCACGTACATGGTAGAAATAGAACCACGAAGGTGAGTTCAGGTTGGTTTGTAAAGGTAAAAATCTCGTGTTACTCTGTGCTGTGCAATCTACATTTTAAGTTCTGAGAAACAGATCTCTTTCCTTTTATCATTATATTTTTGATTCTAAGATGTGAATGTTTTCACAATCCATTTCCTGAAACCAGAATGCAACCTGTAATTAATGTGTATCTTGTCTGTGATGATAGCTTTTTTCATGGAAAAAATTAAATCAGAAATACCAGAATTTCCTTTTTGGAACTAGACTAATTGATCCTAAAGATCTCATGGAAAACAAACATGTCAGAAAGGTCAGGGAAGTTCTGGAAAAGGAGAGAGGTTAATGAAAAACAACGAGGCCTACCAGGGCCCTAATGAGACTGAGTGTCGTTAAGCCTTTGGCTTCAGAGGACCGTACAGCTTGGGCTTCTTGTCTTCAAAAACCTGTAGGTTAACCTCTAACCTACTCAGGAGACTGAGGCAGGAGGATCGCTTGAGCCCAAGAGTTTGAAGTTGCCATGGCTCTCTATCCACGGCGACTAAGTGAGACTCTATTTTAGGGCCTTGGTACAATGTGCAGTAGGGTCACATCAGCAGACAGGTTACTGGAAGAGAGAGACTCAAATGCACTTCAGAACTTAGAGTGACAAGGAGGACACTGCCCATCATTCCTATCACTAGGAAATAATAGGATGTTACTACGTGGCATTAGAAAACCCAAGTAAACGTAGAGAAGAAAAATTAGAGCTCTATTTCTCACTCCAAAATTTCATGTGCATCATCAGGGAAACCATTCAAAAATGTATGCTACATATTCTAAAAATTAAAACTCAAAATATACCCTTGCTGCTTTATCCCCTGTTGTTACGCCCCTTTATTTCTAGTCTAAACAACACTAGAACTCTTTTCAAATGTAATATGAATCTCATTGCAGATATTAATATATTCTTTATCTATTACTGTTTTTATTATCAAAAATGTATACCTGAATTGCTTTTAAATTATAGTTTATTTACCAGAGATTCACAAAACAATTTCTAGAAAGATGCAAAAAAGAAAACCAAATAAAAGCGACGTATTAAATATGAAGACAGGCTTGGCTAGGCGCGGTAGCTCACGCCTATAATCCCAGCACTCTGGGAGGCTGAGGTGGGTGGTTTGGGCTCAGGAGTTTGAGACCAGCCTGAGTAAGAGTGAGACCTGTTTCTACTAAAAATAGAAAAATTAGTCGGGCTTTGTAGTGGGTACCTGTGGTCCCAGCTACTCAGAAGGCTGAGGCAAGGTGATCTCTTGAGCCCAAGAGTTTGAGGTTGCTGTGAACTATGATGCCATGGTTCTCTACTCAGAGTGACTAAGTGAGACTCTGTCTCTAATAAATGAATGAATGAATGAATAAATAAATAAGAGAAAGGGTAGTCATCCAGCTTTGGGCTGATGGCGGCTTCCTGCATACAAGCACCTTAGCAAATGATTTCTTTAAAAAAAGTTAAGGCTGGGTGCAGTGCCTCATGCCTATAATCCTAACACTCCAGGAGGCCGAGGCAAGAGAAACACTTGAGCTCAGGAGTTCAGAAGTTCAAGACTAGTCTGAACAAGAGTGAGACACCTCTACTAAAAATAGAAAAATTAGTCAGCCATTGTGGTGGGTGCCTGTAGTCCCAGAGACTTAGGTGGATGAGGCAGAAGGATTGTTTGTACGCAGGAGTCTAAGGTTGCTGTGAGCTAGGCTGACAACACTGAAATCCAGCCTGGGACAAAACATCAAAAAAAAAATTTAAAAATTCTAAATTTGTGCTTATGCTTACAGCAACTAAACAAAGATTTGATGAAAATGTAGAGTACTAGTGGGGGAAAGACCTTTTTCCCTCTCTTTATCTTAGACTGAGGAGTACCCCTGTAAGTAGTCGCCCCCCCCCAATAAAACAGAATCTGTAAATTCAACCAAGCAAAACTAGAATTCCCCTACACCATTCAAACAACCATGCAACCATATTACCATCTCTACTATAAATCAAGTCAAAAAAATAACAAACTAGAGGGCAGTATTTGCTACTCCTTACTGACAAGGATCTGATTTCCCTGGTAAAGGACTTGATTTAAATACCTATCTTAATGAGTCCCCAACAATTAAAAAAAAAAAAATCCAAAGGGACAGGACATAAATTGCAAAGAAGAAAATATAAATCGCGCTAGAACTAAAGGAAGATGCTCAATTTCATTAATAGTAAGAGAAACAGGCTCAGGGCCCTTAGTGGTTAGGACGCTGGCCACATACACGGGGTCTGGTGGGTTCGAACAACTACAACAAAAAATAGCCAAGCATTGGGGCGGGCACCTGTAGTTCCAGCTATTTGGGAAGTTGAGGGAAGAGAATCACTTAAGCCCAAGAGTTTGAGGTTGCAGTGAGCTGTGACACCACGGCACTCTGCCAAGGGCGATGAAATGAGACTCTATCTCTTAAAAAAAAAAAAAAAAAAAAAAAGTAAGAGAAATACAAATTAAAACTATAGTGAGGCATCATTTTTCACCTGTCACATTGGAAAAGGTCAAAAAGTTTAATAATATGTGGTGTTAGAGAGGGTACTGTGAAATCAGCACTATTGTATTCTGCTCACTGGTGGGTGCATGTATAAATGAGTACAATCTCAAAGGATGGTAATCTGGTACTAAAGATAAAAATTGACAAAGAACATAGTCCTGACTCCTCAATTTCACTTGCAAAAGTGCGTCCTACATGTGCACATGCAGTGCAAAGTCGTATGTTTAAGGGTATTTGCTTTCACTCCATATATGTACTCACCTATCTCTGTACGCACGCAAACACATAAGCTTGTATAGAATTTGTCAGGACTCCCTAAGCAGTAATAGTAATTGTTTCTGAGACAGGAGCTAGACATACCAGGAATTAGGAGAGAAAGGATATTTACTTTACCTCTCATATATTTATGCCTTTTTTTTCATTTTGAGACAGGGTCTTGCTCTGTTGCCTATGCTAGTGTGCAGTGCATCACCATGGCTCCTGTAACCTCCACCTGGGTTCAAGTAATCCTCAGGCCTCGGCCTCCTGAGTAGCTGGGACCACAGGTGCATGCCACCACGCCCAGCTAATTTTTCTGTTTTTTGTAGAAATCGGGTCTTGCTCTTGCTCTTGCTCAGGCTGGTCTTGAACTCTGACCTCAAGTGATCCTCCCATGTTGGCCTCCCAAAGTGCTGGGATCACAAGCATGAGCCACGGTACCCAGCGTAAATAAAATTTAAATTTAGAACCAAGAGTGAGAAAGGACTCTAAGAAGGGGGTTTCTAGGGAGAAAGGGAGGGATAATGGGAGAAAAACCTGGCCTGCTGAACCAGGAAGTCTAGAGGGCCCATAAGAATGTGGGTACGAAGTAAACGAAATAACCAATGAGCAGTAGAAAGAGACAATCAAGGA